>OFHS01002212.1:1160-22455 GCA_900245855.1 Calvadosia cruxmelitensis
ATTGATTGATTGATTGATTGATTGATTGATTGATTGATTGATTGATTGATTGATTAATTGATTGGTTGATTGATTACTTGATTGATTGATTAACTTATCAAACATGAATATGTGACTGGCAAAGAAAACTACAACCTGATTGTTGTTACTGCGTTTATTGTAGGTATCATTTATAGACTGATATTTACATTATTCTATTATATAAGCACATCACCTATTGACTCACTGACATACCGGCACATATATTCATTGTGACTGTTACAATATCCCCAAGGCTTTAACTGATTGCTTATCATAGTTAAGCAAAGAGGCTTTTGCATTTACGTATAGTAGCTATTGTTGGTTGCTGTTGTTGTTTTTCACATGGTTTGCTATCCGTTTTAAATTACTTTCTGCACATCTTTCATTTTTTCTTACATCGCTGACTCTATATTTCTTTGCAGGGTCTTTATGGGACGTCGATGAATTTGATGACAGAGGCAGAAAGTCATTACAGGGCGGCAATGCAGGTAGCTTCCGGTACACATTTGCAACACTACTATTATTGCTTAGCCACAAGTTCATATTCTTATGTATGATACTTCAGGAAGGTGCCCTGAAATATATTCTTTACGATTACTATTGCGTCTTGCTAGATTCGCATTGATATATTTTAGTCTTGTAGACATTTTCCATTTGCAAATGTCAATTACATCAAGCAAACATACATACAAATAAACAAACAAACAAACAAGCAAATTTATGGATTTAGCATAGCATAGCGGCGAGTAAGATTCTGATTATCTGCATGATATGAATCATATGTCCGAAATGGATCTGAAACATTTCTACCCCCCATCTAATTGATAAATGTTTCTTTTTATTGACAGTTGTCCACTAAGAACTCCGCGGTCTACTGTCTCGCCGCCTTGAATCTCTGCATCATCTACGTGCGTAATGTTCACGAACGGAGAGCAGAGGTTGGTGATTTGATGACATGTTTGCCTTCTCTACTGTACATTTAGTATTGAAATATATCTTATGCTGCACTAACTCGCACTATGAACGCGAAAACCGTGAAAACGCCGTGAAATTTCACGGAATGTTCACGGTTTTCGCGTTCATAGTGTCATATGCTCTCTGCTTCTCGCATGCATGAATGAGCCCAGGCAGCATGTTGATGATTACCGGTAGCAATTTTTGATTTGATATCTTATATTTTATCTATATTCTCTTTCGGTCACTGCTTCTTTTGTCTCGTCCTCAGAAATAGCGGCTATGTGTAAATTTTTGTGGCTAGGATCCGTGAATTGTAACATGTCGACGGTTATGAAGAACACAATCGTTGGCTTATTGAATTTGATAATTCTGGTAGTCAGATATAGTCTCAGAAACCAAATGTATTTAACCCCCTTTTCATTAAGATCGTACCTGCTCAATTGCCCAACAACAACCACGTCTAGCTTCAGCATATCATTTGCTATCATCTCTTGTTTCCTTCTAGATCGAAGGGATTATTAACAGTTTGGACTCAGTAACAATTACAAGGTACGACTAAACTTGTCTGCTGCTGAGACCATGTCAAAGCAAATCGAAGGTGTTTTGTGGATTTGATATTAGATACAGGTATTCGTTTTGTACTGTCAAAAGACGCAGGACAAAGTTGTAGTAAAACACATCAAGTGACAAGACGCCTGCATTAACTGACCGCTCAAGACAGGTGGTCACTATGCAAAGTGGTCGCTAGGACGGGATTCTTATCACAATTCTCAATAACGTAGCTGACATGATTTGCGCAAGCGTGTTTCCTGTTCTATCAAATGTTATTTTTATTGCTTGTTTCGCTCTTATCTTTCAGCTCTCAAGTTTATCACGCCTGCTATTTCTACGTCCGAGGATTGCAGTCGTTTTTCTCGTCCAATTTCCACGAAGCAAAGTAGGTTGATGAGCAGAAGATAATCATTCCTATGTCGTCGTGCTTTCGACTTCCGGTTGCGTTGCTAGGAAACGTACCTTTCAGTCGGCAGAGCATAAATTGTTACTGTCGTTTTTATTATTATTCATTTTACTGTACTATTTGATTTACTTGTTAAACAATAGGAGTTCACTTTGGCATGCAAAATCAAGACAGTTAATGATAGGTTGTAGTCTTACAAACAGCATTGACAAACGAGGGCTAAATATACAACATCAAGACGTTGTTTATGCTGTGATTAGGCAGGTTTAGATAGAGGACGAGTTTCAAAAGGGGATTCCCGCATACATGCGCCCAAAAGCTGCGCACTCATCAAAATGGAACTGGAACTGAAGCCTCCATATTAATGCTTGTACAGTACTCAAAACCCTGATGTTGATTGAAACCAATTGGCTTCTTCCCAAGATTCTGGAAATTATAGACCAATTTCTGTTTTGCCCACTTTATCTAAAATTCTCGAAAATATCATAGTACATTTTCAGTTCTATGGATATCTTACTTGAGTTTTGTTTTGATCAAATACGTAACAAAAACTTGTCGATGCAGTTAGTATCGACTTGAAAAAAGCATTCGACACTGTTAACCATGAAATTCGTCTAAGTAAATTAACCTGCTATGGTATATCTGAAAACTCTTTACTTTGGTTTAAATCTTACGTCAGCGATCATTTTCAGGTAGTTAAATGTAACAATGTTTCATCCTCCACAGAAAATTTTTAACAGGTGTCCCTCAAGGGTCTATTTTAGACCCACTTCTCTTTTTAATTTACATCAATGACATTTGCCGGTTTATTAACTTCTGTCAAATTGGACTTTACGCTGATGACACTATTTTATATGTTGGTGACAGCAACAAGCCTACAATTGAGAGTAAAATTATTTCTGATTTAGAAAATGTTTCTTTATGGTTATCCGCCAACCAGCTTAGTTTTAACACTAGCAAAACAAAATGTATGATTATAGGAAATAGACAAAATTAGACAAATTATCAGATAAAGATTTAAATATTGATATAAATAATAACCAAATTAAGAATGTTAGATTATTAGAATATTTAGGAATTAAAATAGATAATTATTTAAAATTTGACGACCATATAGATTATATTATGGGTAAAATAAATAGAGGGCTAGGTGTTTTACGGTATTGTAGAAGGTACATTCCCCTTAGTTGTAGGATTGCCTTATACAACACACTCGTGCTACCATGCTTTGACTACTGTGCCGTCGTCTTCGGGAGCTGTAAGAAAGAACACATGATCCATCTCCAGCGGGTGCAGAACAGAGGGCTCAGAATGATCCTTGGCTGTGACTACAGAACACCCGTCACCCAAATGCTGAACACCCTTGGGTGGCTGAGTGTCACATCCAGGATCCATTATCATCAGCTCTCCTTGATGCAAAGAGTTCAACATCGTGATGCACCTCCTCTGATGATTGACATTTTCCAACCTCCTTTCTCTTCCAAAACTCGATCTTTCTCTAGCAACAATTTCTATCTCAAGTCAAGCCATCGTCACTCCTTTCAGGCTGCTGGCGTCCGTCTGTGGAACGGTCTACCCTTGCATATGAAGACGGTTACTTGCAGGACTGGGTTCGGCAAGATGATTAGAAAGTATCTGCAGTAGCATTAACATTTTATTATTACTAATATTAAAAAAGTAAATTAGTAACATTTTTGTATCCATACATTGTAATACCATATTTGTATCTGCACCATGAAAAAAAGCTATTGAAAGCTTATTGGTTTATTCAGAATAAATGATGATGATGATGATGATGATGATTCCCAACTTCCACCTCGCCCTTTCTTAAGTTTTTTTTGTGAAGCTATAAATGCAACTTGATGAACTAATTATACGTTAAATAAGAAGCAACGATAACAGCGATGCTTTTTATTTTACCTGTACTATAGGAGTAATAATGTCTAAGTAAAGGGCTTAGAAATTACTCTGAGATAAAATAACAGTAAATCAATTTGCAGCTACTCCAAGAAGAAAAAACTAGCCTGCTATCGAAAGTAGAATATTTTGCATAATCAGATTTCGTTTGGAAACCAATTGCACTTCCATTGTTCTTTGATTGGTAATTTATCACCTTGATGCTTCATAGGATATTCATGTAAAAATCGATTTTCTGTCTAATGATTCAAATTGAATTGTGTTTGTAGGAAGTTTCTTCGTGAATCACTTAAACTCGGAAACGTGGAAGATGTCAATCGCATCACTGCTTGCTCACTGGTTCTTCTTGGACACACCGTCATCTGCATGGGCAACCCGCAGGTAAAGGGTTAAACTGGAGTTGGTTTCTGAACACGCATTCCTATTCATGGATATGATATGCAATGTTGGTTAATTTAGTTTCAAAGTAGGACGGTTTGCGTTT
Organism: Calvadosia cruxmelitensis; assembly: GCA_900245855.1. Taxonomy (NCBI): domain Eukaryota; kingdom Metazoa; phylum Cnidaria; class Staurozoa; order Stauromedusae; family Kishinouyeidae; genus Calvadosia; species Calvadosia cruxmelitensis. Next base: position 5,498 of record OFHS01002212.1, read on the forward strand.
TTAAGGCACGTCAGGCAGATTGTATTGTTAGTTTTTTAAATATCAGGCGAGGTAGAAACCAGACTAAAGGTTCCTAAGTATGAGATGATATAACACAGCAAGTCAATATGCTTGAAACCAGTAGAAAGTAGACGCTTTTCGATATATCAAATGCTCATTTCGTGACATATTTCATTGGTGCTGACATGGCGATTTGCTCACCTATACCAAAACCGATAACCCCATGGATTTTTGTTAAATAATATGAAAAAAATGTCAATGTTAGCTTTTGTGGAATTGTTGTTCTATGAGATTAGCGTAAAGTTCAACCTATCTTAGACGACCGCCTGTCTTAGGCGATTGGTTGGCCCCTTGAATGGCTACTTGAAACACAGTGACTACATCTTCTTCAACCAGTATGCTGTCACATGACTTTTTTATTTGCTATCGATCCATATCACCTACTTTTGTCCCATTCTTCATGATATGCCATCCGGAAGAGCTGGATCGGATCGGAACCAAATCGGATTGCATTGAGACACAGCATTATTATATTTTTTACCAGCAGTCAAACACTACCAAAAAATTAACAAAGCATTGCCGATCCTTTTCGACCTCATTCCTTATATTTACTCCTGACCTTTGATCATTATTATTTGAAACGTTTGTAATCATAAAAATACTTTTATTGAACCATGATTTTAATTGACCAAGCGCAGTCTCAATGCATTTTGGGATTCATGCTAGTTGACCTCTGCCGCATGTGATGACCCCGGAAAGTTGTTCTGTAATTCAAAGCGCATTCAACCGTACTCTCTTCTATGATTGTCAATTTCAAGAATTTGTTCTTTGCTGTCAAAAACGTTCGATTTCAGCTCAAAAACACGTGATCTTACTCTCTTAAATTCTCAAAATGCATCAGGACTGCACTAGGTCAATTGAGCTCACTCGATGCTCCTCTGACCTGGTTACTCATAATGAATGAGCTGGATGTTAAGTTACATGTTGGGTATACTTGATATAGATGACGGTTCTTCGTCTCTTAAGATGCGCAATTACTCAGTGCATTTCCTGGCTATAGTCTAGTGCTCAATTCATGACGGAAGACTTCGAATGTCATTCAGACCTTTTACCATTCAACTATATATCCCAATACACTGATGACCCCATTTATGCAATTTACACTTTCCAACTTCCAGGAGGCACTCAACATGGTTGCTCCAGCAATGGAAATTGTTGCGAAAATCCCCGATGTCTACTTGCAATTATGGGCCTCGTCGTTATTAAAAGGTTTGATGCGATGTTTAATTACATTCGCTGCTTTTCCTTGATGTCACTTAAAATCTATTAGCATGGGAGATTATTGGGAGCGATTAAATAGCTGATTTGGTTTATTATCGAGTGTTATCGATTATGGCGATTGATTGGTAGTTGAGAAAAGCTCTCAACACAAGCAGCCACAGTCAAAAATCCTTAATGACGCAGCAAAGAGCAATACACGATACTGGGATTTCTTCCACCGCACTGTTCTTGAATGGAACTCACTGCCCGAGGATATTGCTATGGCAAGATCACTTCCGTCATTCAAAGCTAAACTAAACTCTCACCTAAATGTACATTGTATAATTTGAACAAGATGTATAACATCAGCCATGTAGTTTTAATGTACTTCTGTACCTTCTACATGTGTAATCTTTTTGGTTATTTGATATTTCCAAATGAAGATACATGATGTTAGATGGTCTAACCTAATTACGTAGACCAACGTATTTCTCACCTACTACACAAGAGCGATAAATCGATCCACGCCTGCAGATTGGTGCTTCTATGTCCCTTGTAGTCGATTATTCCTGTTACTCGATGCTGTAATTCCCTTTAGCCGATGCAATAAATTTAACCATTGACGTTAGTAAGTTTAATTTCCCTTCTGATGAAATGGCTTCCGTTATGGATTTAATCGTTTTGCCTGTTTTACTAGATATTTATCATTACCTTGGCAACGGCAGTATGGCAGCGGAAGGCGTGCAACTCCACCACATGTACACGACGCAGTTACTTGAGGGTGAGGAACGAGAACGTCATTATTGAAGTGTCATGAAATATCTTAATATTCATGAACATATTTTGTGACCACAGGCAAGGATGTGACGTAACTAGTTACTTGAAAAGTTACTTTTCTAGTACTGCAACTTTACACGTAACTAGTTGCTTTGTGCAAAATATAACTTGTAACTGTAACTAGTCACATTTTTCAATGCAACGAGTAACTTTTACAAGTTACTTTCTAACATTTAAGTTAAAAGTCAGGTTACTTTTTCAGTTTTAAATTCAATTTATATTCAGTTGATAATTTTTCATCTCAAAACAAACTTCTGAGAGCTCAATTTTCCGCAACATAAGTTATAGCAAACAAGAATCATGTGTAATATGCCATTTTCAGCAACAGCCAACATCTTGCTACAAAAGCTCTGAAAGTAACTGTAACTAGTTATTCTTGTGGACAAGTAACTAGTAACTTTAGAAAGTTACTTTGATATAATGTAGCTGTAACTGTAACTAGTTACATTCAAAAAGTAACTGAGCCAACCCTGGCCACACAAAAGAAAACTATCTATCTGATTCACTGATGTACCCTCTTTAAGTATAGACGTTTGTATGATGATACAAAGCAAATCAAGATTTATCATGATTGTACGTGGACTAGTAATTCTTAGGTAGTCACCCATCAAGATTGAAGTTCTATTTACTTTTTAAAACATGAGAGACATATCGAAGTGATAAATCTTAATTAATTTGAAAATGCATTTGCCAGTGGCTTCTTATCCGATAAATTGAACACAGTGTAGAAGTTTAAGCCTTATAATAATGTATATAATATTGATAAATGTTGGGCCTCAGCTGATTGTTACTATTTCTTTTCAAATTTATTGTTATCTCCGTAGGCATTGGTATGGGCTGATATTGCCTTAGAACCCCGTTCGTAATTTCTTCTCTAATCTGTTCTACCTGTCACTAGTTACTTTGAAAATATAATAACTTCTGTATGAAACTAGTTACTATTGTGGCAAATAACTTGCACTGCCCCCAACGTAATCTTACCTCGGTGACCGACGAAGACTTGCCTGGACAGCTGCGGGGATTATGGGAGAGTGGCATAAGCGACGCGCTCAAAATACAGTTATTCAGGTCATGCGTTGAAAGCATCCTGCTATAGAGTGCAGAAACATGGGCAGGAACCGTCATGCTTCGCGAAAAAAACGACGGCAGCCACCGCGACGTGTTATAAACACGCCATCGGTGTTCACTACCCGGTCAAAATCATCAGTAACAAGGCACTGTACGATCGCTGTGCAATGGAACCAACAACGCTGACTATCGCCTGATCAGCCACGTTCTTCGCATACCAGGGACTCCACTAGAAGAGTTCCTACTTGCCCTCCTATACAGAGCCTTTCCGACGTGGTGAAAGTTTGCGACAGCAATGGACTGAAAATTGTGATAACACACCGGGCCTGCGACTACGCCAGCCAGGTCACGTGTCTCCATGATGATGACCCTCCTCTAACCCCTTACATTTCCTAGCAGCCCCCAAAACCCGAAAACCCCAACCCTATCCCGATCCCAAATCTTAGGGAAAGGCGGAGGGGAATATTCCTCTTCTGCAAGCGTGGCCCGTGCTGCCGTTGCTTACATGTTATATAACAAAGCAACCCGGAAAGACAGTCATGCGCTGCAATAGCTGATCTCAAATCATATCACTTCGGGGGATGCCATGATATACCGCGTATGCTGATGTTTTGGTGGCTATCTTATTCTGTATTGCGTTTGATACTTCGAAATGACGTTTGTAAAGGTACTCGATCAAAGTTCGGCTCGATTAGTTCACGAGATGGCTTACGTGCCATCCATTTTTGCATGAACTATTTTCGTAGATAATTGACTGTACTATGGTCTGTTGTGGTCTTCGCATAAGCCACCACAAAGTCGCAGCTGCTGTCATGGGATATTGCTACTATATATACAGCATCCGTACATGCAATGCAATATTCACGACAATTAAGTCTCAGTGTCTTACATCGGAAGGATCCGTGGAAGCGAACGTAACCACACCCTGTAGACCTGGTAGTTTCACACAATACATCGAATCGCACGATTTATAAATCCTCTATTGCATGCCCCTGTAGTACGCATTCATCCGCCTTGCGAGAGCCGCATAAAATATTGTATTTATTCGTGGTTTGAAAAGGTGCAAAAAAAAACATACGATAACAGAATATCAGTAAAAGCTAACTTGGATGGCCTATTTTATAAATCGATATCTAGTAATTTCTCCGTAAACTTTTATGAAGAACACATTTTAACCTAAATACAGCTAATCCCTTCAAAACATAATTTTATACAAATATTACCTGTCTTTTGCGACGATTGTTGTATGATCGCTTGGGTGACCGCCTTGCGCAGGATTTACCCATTATTGTGCTTGATTTCAATCGCTATGAATCATTTTATTCTGTTGAGTTGTGCGAGCGATGAGTTTTCAGCCGTATATAGTCGTATCCTTTACTTTCTACAGATCACTTCCAAGCGGGTCAGCAAATGGAGCATTCATTGCTCAAGGTTAGACAATACTGTCTCTTGCCACCCTGTCACCCATACGAGCAATTTATGTGACATTGAATCGATTACCTATCAACTTATCAGACTTAGTGTGGCTTTCATTTTTACTTTAATTTGTTTTGTATGTGAGTGCCGCATTGTTGAAAGTTCGTCGTTGCATCGTTTTAAGATCAGTAAGATTTTCGAGTTTAACTTATGAACAGTCTAATCTTTGTTTTATATCTGCGTTCTACAATCGATAACGTCTTTGGATTTAGATTTCGTCTGTAGATTTGTTGAGAAATGTCTGTTTTTCTTCAATCTTATTATGAATCTGGGGATATTAAAGCGTTGGCAAAAAATCCGATATATAGACGCACTCTCAAGATGGCAGAGGACAATATATTTGGTTTCATAAAAACAGCAGAATTATGTTCAACTCGTGGATTAATGATATATATAAATATATAAGTATTATTATAAGTTATTGGCTCGTGGAAGAGGCAATTATTTCCGGAAATACTTGCATCTTCCTTGAGCCAATAACTTATTCAATGCTCTGCACATGTGCATCGAGCACTCTATATTACAGTGTCAGCAGATGCTAGCTCCAAGCTACTCTACACTCTACTGTAAGCATTACGATGTAAATATATAGTATGTGTTATCTGTGGTTTGTTTGCAGTCGTTTCGGTAGCCTTGACCGTGAAGCATTCTATATGGCTTTGGAAATGGGTTGATAGGTTCTTCAAAGCCACTGCGTACCAAATGGATGCAATGTGTTCCCAAATAACTCGCTTCCCCTACTTCAAATCAACTGAGTACCATAGCGATACTTCTTTTGCCTAGATTACAGCAACAGATCCTGATGACTAGAAATTGTTTTTATATATTTCTCCATACGTCTGAATGTTGTATATAGTGCTTGATTGATGTATCAACAATCGTAGCCTACTCAACAACGGAGAAACTCCTGTAAATATTTCAAATAATGTTTTATAATGTATTAAGTCTGTTTCTACTACAACTACTCTATTGAGTGGATTTTATGATTTTGCCTTGTAACGAGGTGACGCCTGAACTTAATCATAGTGAAATAGTTTAACTTATTTTATCTTTTAATTTGGGAATTTAAAATAAAAATGCTCTTGTCCCTCCGTGTTTGAATTTCTTGCCTTTGCATAGTTGGCTCAAATATTTCTTGCTTCTACGTCTCATACAAAATCAGATGTCTATAAAGGTCTGTTCTGTTGAAAGTTTTATAGACTAGAACATGAAGATTGCTGTTAAGGAGGTTGGCATGTACCACGTGATAGACATGATTGAAGATCTAGACGAAGGAAAATTTCATTGACTTGAAATATAGCCATCTCCGCTAATTTCCTTTGTTAGCACTTATTTCCGTGGTTTCATCAAGCCACTTTAAAGATAGACCCATTAAGTTTCCAAGATAAACCTTAGTACGAGAGATTGCCCTGTGATAATCGTTTTAGTAGCTGAATGTAAAAGTCAGAGGAAGCGTCTCGTCTCCCGCTGTAGAATAGTTTGATTTTGCGTCGTCCTTTGTTCCAAGTGCTCCTATGTCGATAACAAAATGTGCTGTTTAGCGCTTTGTCAGCCAAGTGACGAACCAGCTGCAGACAAATTCTGTTAATTATGCCCATCTCATTCGACATCTTGATTTCGCAGTAGAATTTATCTAATATTCTTCCTGGCCTAATTTCGCCAAATTTGGTTCAATACTATGGAGCTTGTAGACAGAGATTTGGTTAATGCATTATCATGTATTCAATTATATATCCTCAGAATTCATAATCAAAACGCCGAGTAGTTGACGGCAATTTTAGTGCCAGTTTGAAAACTGCGGATTGCACCTGCCTGTCACTGACAAGAAACAGACCACAATGACGACACGGCTGAAAGAAATACATATCAATCACCATGACAACGAAAATTTCCTTTCTGCCACTTTTTGATTGGTTGTTTATCCTACTGACATGTCAACAATTTTCTAAATATGGTGATACAGGCTTTATATGGGAGTTTAGGTTCCATTGTTTTGTCCTCATTTGTTTCAATGTACTCGCAGATGTGTGCCTCGCTCTCTCCCATGGCCCCCGCTAATTTTTCCGGCCAAGTACGCGATTCATCTTCAAGCTGCTTTCGGGCGGACGAGATCCTTAGAGCTTGAATAAAACTCATCTTTACCAATTTTTTAGGCACGGCCTATCGCTGTTTGTACAATCTAAGTTCTAACTTGCCTTCCTGGATTGTTTCGGTTTCTGCTGCTACCCACGCTAGCTTGTTGCTTGTTGTCGTGCGGTTGTTGTCTGCTGGCAAGCCATAAGCGAAGTGCGGACTTCGAAGGTTCGTTTCTAATATAACCAGGTACGTATTACATATTTTAGATTTATATACATCCTTGCTTGTCAAATTTTTGCTGATTTTGTGCTATAATTCAACCTTATGCTCCTCTTCTTTGACGACGTTGACCGCCAATTCAATTCTTGGCTTATTGTCCGCCATTAATGCGCGTCTCAGTTGAGTTGGGTTGCATCCCGCTGATGAAAACATGATGTTCTCACATTTGCAGAAGCTAGCAGTTTACTGATATCAAAATTCCTTGTATTCTAGTCCATTGTGTAGATTTTTAGTATTTTTCGTTGCCTTGCACGTCCTACTATTCGGTGTTTCAGTTTAATTGCAAGATCGACTCAAATGATGTGAATGACAATGATGGCCACAATGCCCTAGACGGTTATCTCGCTGCAGACGGGCTTTCGGATTACTGAAATTCTGGTAGTTGGAAAAAAGATTTCAGGACCTGTTTACCGTTCCGGTTTTGTTTCAACGATACCACGTGTCTCATCAAATCGCAATGGCTGCCAATACTCTTGCTCCTGCCCCTGCTCCAAGTACGAGTTCTTTCGACAACGAGTAAGTCTATTTTAATCTGACGTTTATTCCACTGCGACATCTCAGCTTTTCTGTACTCTTCAGATTTTGTTTTTTCTTGATCTCATTGGAGTTCATGTTTTTAGTTGACAAATGCTTCGTAATATCACCTGATGTGCAAACATCAATAGGTTCATTTATGAGTGCAAGCCGGCAGTTAGGCCATACTTTGAACAAGATTGTCCTCATTGATACTTGTGGCAGTTCGTGTGGTAAACACGTTCCCCGCATGTATGATGTGATTTGTGGTAGACGGTCTTTATTATTTGACGACAGTAGCCTAAATTCCAGCACTTGTAGAAAAGCTTTTGTTACATGGAAGAGGACTGGTAATTGTTGAATGCAGAGGCATGTCTAGGTTCAACTGCCTATACTGCAGTTTTCGCCGCCCTAACATCACATCTCATGCGTACAAGTCTCTGATGTTGGCTAATATTCATACGCCTTTGACTTTTGGAAGAATAATTTTATGACTTAGATCCATGCACCATTTTTGTATTCTCAAAGTCAAATATTATGTTCTCCACACGATAGATAAGTTTTATCACATGATTTCAAAATGTTTCCCTGCAAGGTGTACATTGCCAATTCTACGAGCATACATGGCTTCAATCTTTTGTAAAATGAAACAAGGAAATGAGTTATCGTATTTATATTTCAGTTTACATTTGATTTCAACTGTACTTTCACAAAGTGTATACTTTTGACAGCACCTAAATAGTAAATAGACCACAGATGGCTGCAGTAGCTAAATCTGCAATTGCAGCAGCTACTAGTTTAAAGGCAGCCGTCATGTCTGATGATGTCCAGCTAAAATGTAGATTAGCGGTAGCTAATTAAATATGTGGTGAAAGTAAAGCTAGGCCTAATGCCCAATGCATCATTGAATTGATTACTTTTCTGCAAATTGTCCTGTTCAACCATCGTGTCCTCACCTTCTAAAGGACTAGACACCACCATGCAATCTACAATTGTGTTCTTGCTCACTAAAGAGTGGAGACAAGCTTTTTAGTTTATTGGGTCACCCTCTGAAAATATATTGATGATGATGAGACAAAAACGTAAAACAAAAGGATCATCAAGCCAAAAGAAAATTATATTGAGTTTACCATGTAAAGCTATGCGAATGGGACAAGGAACAGCGTTTGCGACTGTATCAATGCATCAACTACATATATCGATTGTTGAGGCCAATCGATTGACAGTTAAAAATCTACTATGGCGTAGTGTTGGTAGAACAGTGAACTATAAGTAGTTTTGGCTGAGTTTCTTTTTAGCGAAGTAGTCTTTGACCAAGAGAGATATCAAACAGCTGTGACAAATTGAAAGCTAAATGAATTAACTTTTAGCTGCCGCAATGCTATCTTTTTATCAGAAACTATATCAATAATCATTACCAAGTGGATGCTTTGTCAGCTGCTAGTGTTGTATTTTATGTAGTTAAATGTTATTTAGGTGAGTTAAACTCAAACCATAGTGCCAACTGCGATAGGGTTGTAATGGAGGCGGGTCTCATTGTGGCGCAGTAGGTTTGATGTGTCATCAGGCAGTGCATTGTTGCTACCAATCTCATTGCCACGTACATGGCCTTGATGGTGGGGTGTGAGCAGCAGCTCCTCACCATTGCTTCCTCCTGTGAGATCTAGAACATTTGCTTTACCGGAATCTGTGCATTGGCTGCAAATCGCAAGCAACGCTAGGCCTTACACCTCGATAAATATGATGACTGGGACGCTAGGAATTTCCCTTTCCCCACCCTCCCTCTCCCTTACATTTGTTAGCATGTAGTCATAGGAATTCCACTGACTTAGCAGTGTGACTGGTGCTTGGTTGTGGTGACAGGTTTGCTATCTCGACTACTTCTATTCATGGGGAAGCAACCCACCAAATCAATTTCTGCTATTTGCATGTACGCAGCTCTCACCAAAACCAAGCACCTCCGCCAAAACAGCTTATTTGTGGTGATGAGTTTAAGTCATTTTGAACATGCTGATTTTAAAAAGTAGGCCTACAGTTTCACTCAGTTTATTGGACTGACGTATAATAAGGCCAGCCAATTATTTGGACAAATTTAATAACATTGAGGCAAATTCTATGAACTTCAATTACTATGTACTGCCTATTTGGACCATGATATCTGCATAATTGGACTGCATCTAATAATTCTAGTCAAAAATAAATTCAGTTCCATATGCAGAGATCTTGCTTTAGAAGAAGAACTTTTGTATTCCTTCCCAAATTTTTTCTTGTGAGTTGCAATTGAATAACTTCACTGTGTGTTTTCCACACGGCCACACCCTTCATGTACAGCTCCATTCAAAACACACTTCAGCTGGCTTCGTATTTCAAATTTTACAGCAAAATTGGTAGTAGATAGATAGATAGACATTTTATTTTGATCACAATGATTCAACAAAGAAACAAAACAGATTAAAGTTAATACAGTTTTGCTATTAATATTACAAGATAAGAAATGTATATGATCATTGTCATCCCGTAAGCTAAAAGTTGTTTATTTAGTAGACCATTTACAAAGTATGAGGTAAAATAGTGTTACAAATATAAAAATCGAGCACTAATTTACATATGAAAAGCTCTTTTTGGCAACGTAAACCAATAAATCCAGTTCATGCGTTGAAACTAAGGTAATAGGAAACTAAAATAAAAATAAAATATAAAAGGAGAACAGTAGAAGGAAAAGGGAGCATAATGAGAAGAAAAAAAGAAAGGATCGCAAGAAGGATAATAATCAGTTGATACAACTGAGTAGCTTTTAATAGATGTTAGTTTTAGAAACTTCAGGAAACACTTAGTTGAAATCTTGATGTCAAAAATAAACCTAAAGTTGTTCCATACATGAGAAAATTTATAGTTAGGATAACTCTGCAAATGGAATGTGGCTTAATCATTGTATATCTGAAGCTTATGCGGAACGAACAAACAATTTGTAGCCTAATTAGTGAGTAGTTATTTTTCAGCATTTTAGTTCTAACATGATTGACATGAGATACCAATTTAATTTATTATCAATTAATCTACCTAAAATTTAATTTGTCAGATTAAGGTTTACAGGGTTATAAATCTGCATGCGATGTTTTTTAAGTGAATGATTGGTCAATCTATAACTTCTTTGCAAGCTGCAAAAATTAATAGTTAAAAAGTCTCCTTGATTTTTTCTGACATAGAGTCAGAGGCTCAATGTTTTTCAATAGTGTTTCATAATAAATTTCTGTTACCTTATTGTATCGTTAGCCAGGTAATCAATTAACCACTGAACCACTACATATTGTCTCAAATTGGGCAGTAATTTTGTTGTACATGTGAATGTGATGTTTATTTGTGTGATGACTTATCTGCTCTTGGCAATCTCTTCACCTGTAGGAATGCTATTGATGAGACTGACATGGACGACTCAAGTTCCATCAGCCAGGAAAAGCTACTGGAAAAGCTTGGCCTTGGCTCAGTTCAGCACATAGCCCTAAGAAGTGCAAGTATGCCTAGCACAGAAAACAATGGCGATGAGAAGTCCTCTGAAATGACAAAAGTCGAGGACAACACAAACAATGCAGACTGCACACCACAGTTAGTCTCAGATACTGCTTCGAGCAAAGACAGCAGGAGTTCTACACCTCTTTCCCAAGTCAATGGCAACTGTTCACCACCGCTCACTAAAAAGGAGAAGCGTGTTGGTGATCAGAAACTTAAAGTAGAAGATTTAAAAGAGGAATTACATTGTGAAGAGACAAAATTGCTTCTTTTGAAGAAGATCTTAGAATCACAGACAAATAAGCGAAATGTGCCAGCGCCAAGGTCAAGAGAGCAACTTTACAGCAGAAGTGTACATCCAAGTTTGCATCCAAAACATTCAAGGCCCGGAGGTGACACAGGGAAAATCCAAATTGCCCCCAAGGTAATATTACCTCAGAAGAATAGTGTCAATGGATCCAATATGCCACGAGTAGTTCCAGCAGTTGTCTCAGCAGCTAATTCCAAGCTAACAGTGCACAACCAGTCATATCCAAACAGTACTGGTAGCAAGACAAGCAGTAGTACCAATGTCAACAGCTCACAGAGCTCAAACTCATCTGTACGCAAGTACTACATCCAAGTTGGATCTCAACTTGTTCCAGCAGCTCCAAGCTCATCTGCGTACCCTGCTTCTTCCCACTATGGTGGCCAAACAAGCCATTCTCATACTCCTTCTGTTTCAAGTCAACGTCATTCAGAGAGTCCTGTTGACCCACAAGTAAGCAAACAAACAGCTGCAAAGAATGCCCTGCGACGGCAACTTGAGCAGACTTTATTACAAATTCCGCCCCCTAAGCCACCTCCTGCTGACTGGAACACCGTTCCGAATGTAAACAGTATGGATTTCATGATGCTTGTTGGTTTAGATGAAATTGTCGACATGATCCTCGACTTAGATGGCAAGCCAACAATGAAAGGGGCATTACTGAACATGCTCCCAAAGAGTCCTCTAATTTGTGACCAATGTAATGTAGACTTCTCTCCTGCTTGGAAGGCAAAGCCAGATAGTGCTGCTGGTGTTATGCTGTGTGAAAGGTGTGCAGTAAGCAATGTCAAAAAGGACTTGAAAGCTGAGCACACATCACGTTTGAAATCTGCTTTCATCAAAGCCCTGAAGCAAGAGCAGGATATTGAAGAAAAAATAAAAGCTGGAGAAGATGTTTCATTTGCTCTATCAGAACGTTCGGAAAATGCGAACATGTCATCTGGATCAAGCTACACCCAGCAACAAAGCAATCACGGTCATCAACACAGCCATCAACCATCCAACCAATCAGATCGCCATCGACAATCAGTACATCGTCATCATCATCAAGTTGTGCCCCACTACCCCAGGCATACATCACTTGTACACCAGCTACACCAACAACATCTACAGCAGCAACAGCCACAGATGGAACATGAATCATCTGGGTCTCATCATAGCAGTAACTCGCGCTGGCACCCTTACATACCGGGATCGTCTCATTCACATCACAACCGCATCCACACCCCAGCTCACGGGCAGTCGCAGCAACAATCGCGTCGAGGTTACGGAACAAGCTCCAACGGTCGTCAGGAGTACTATGTTGTACACCATCCTCAGCACTCCAATGCAAGGTGGTCAAGATGATTAGAGCAGGAAGATCTCTATTGGAAGCTACAACAAATTCTATTTGACTGGTTGACAGTGTGGTCTAACTCTTGACTGTCGTAACCTTTAATAGAAATTACTTCCAGCTAGAAAGTATTTGCTTATGCAAATTAGTAACAGTAGGCCTAATATGCCTTACAGTATAGACTGACAATACTATACATAGGTCAGCATGTCTCGTTGCCACATTGTGGTGTTGATTAAGATGTGTTTCTATTGGTAGCGGTGTTGTCTTTTGAGTACTGATCCTTCCTTGGATTACCCTGTTTCGGTTAGTCCAAAATTGAAAATTATTGAGATCTGCCACTTCGGCTGGGTATGACTTTAGTTCTTCCAAGAAGCTAAAAAACTCTTGATAATTTCGTCTGAAATTTGGACATTGTTATTTAAGGTGGAGGAATGCTTCGGAATTTGGGATGGTTTTGATTTGATTTATTTGTCAAAGATGTTGAAATACAGACATATATGTTTTGATCCGGGTAACGCATCAATGGTTGCTTTGACAAGTTTTATTTGGGGCCTTTTAGATGGCCCGGGTCTAAAGCGTAGTCCGAGACTTCAGCTTGGACTAAATTGCTAAAATCTGTATATGGGAATTGAGATTTAGTCCTGAACTATGCTTTAGTTTTTTAACATGGAATCATAATTAATTAGAGATATTAATCGGCTTGTTAGTTGTGAACGTGGCTAATCGGTGTTGGGTAGAGGTACGAGACTCACAAGAAACAAAATGTTTTTTCTGACAAATTTGTTTATTTATTTCAAAAAGGAATAAAAGTACAGTACCCAACTGGCAAGTAAATTTAAGTAAGCGTGATAACTCGTCAATCCACCAAGTTCTCACTGCCTATTGTTTGTTTTACATTGTTATGACTGAGGCTAGCTGAGCCTGATAATAACCAAGCTGCTTGCTTTTATGGAAAAGGTTCACTGAATCACTGCTTTTGATTTTGGTTCTGCCTGGTTACGAAAACTGTTGACTTCTAGCGGAAGTGCATCATGGCTCGCTGTTGGGGGGCGAGCTGCGTTCCTCCACCTTCCTTCCGAGCTGTTGTGATAGAGTTTGATGTTTGCATCATTCACAACATTGCTTCACTGAGATCACTAGATGTAGGAGAAACAATGGATTTAATTCTGCAAAAACTTGCTGGCTTTGGCTAAAGTGCGTACGAATTTATGCTTCCCGGTTGAGCGATGTCGAAGTTTGCAAAGCGACTCTCTGTGGTTGGGAAGCCGGCGTTTAAATTCAAGTTCACTGTTCTCTTTGAGTATGTGGAACTTACTGTCAACAATAACTGGTGAGGAAGATGACTTCTCTTTACAATAACCTGTTAACCAGCAGATCAGTGTCGTTTTTCACGTCGTAATGCTTGGCTAGTGTACCTCGGCGAATCTTCTTCTGTAACAGCGTCGTATTTCTCTGCGGGTTGCCTTGTTTTTTTTTGTGTGACTTTCTGAAAGATTGTTTATGGTTTATACAAATGTTCAGGAGACCGAACCAGCTGCAATTCATGTGGCATCGTGGACAAAGACAAAGAACATGTCCCGTGGTGAGTCCTAAACAAATTGTTGTGAGAAACATGCTTCTGGTAGGAATCAGACGCGTGAAAAGTTGCACAATCTGCCATCGTTTCTCTTCTATATGGGGCGCCATAGCGGACAAAAGTCTGATTTTAATATTTACGATGTGATTCCAACTTTTAGGGTCAAATCATAATCATAAAAATTATATGTTTCAATTAGACCCTAAAATTTAATTTACTCTAGGTCCTACATATTGCCAAATCTATGTCGTAAATGCTGCTGTATTTACACCCTAAGACAATATTAGGGCATAAGCTTTGTGCATTGTTAGGCCCTTAACTGTTTGCGTTCACACCCTAAATATTAGGCGTGGCATATTTTACTTCCAAAATGTGTCCACTTTCTTTGGACTCGACGCATGCGCAGGTTGCATAATGCGATTTACTGTCATTCCTTGAATTATTTTTTGTTTTTTTGTCGCCTTTGTGTGAAATTTTTAGTTTTTAGAAAATACAAGTGTGAAAATTTAGATGAAAAATGTTTTCTGTGAAATACGCGTAGTGCGGGAATTCACGTAGTTCCCATGCAAGATATTCCGCAAGGTGAGATTTGCGCAACGAGAAAACGACTAACCGCAGACCGTTAGTTGACAGCAAGCATACTGTGCGGACAGTACGGCAGACAATACTTGTCGGTTGCTTTTATTCAAAATTACTCATAACATTTTATTTTTAACCATTTACTTCGTGAACGTGTTGTTCCATGATTGAGGTGGCGATAGGTCACAATGTTTCCAATTTTTTGGTACTGTAGTAGCTCGCAATTTGACATTTTCGAATTACAAGACTTGACCTCACTCTGTATTGTAGTGAATGGGGCTTCGGATGCAATGACGTGTTATCAAACTGTGCAGACAATACCTTTCTGTTGTTTTTCTTCAAAATTTATATTACTCATGGCATTTTCCATTTGACCATTCCCTTTGTGAACAATAAGGAATTCTTTTGATACTTAATTGTTTTTTTCATTCAATAAATAAGAAAATGATACGGGGCAATGTTTACAATTTTTGGTAGTAGCCCACAAGCTGCCTGGAATGCAGCGTGTGGGAGAATGTGGTGGGAATGTCTGTAGCCTGTGGGAATGCCTTACATCTTGTTTTGCTGTTTCAAGCTGCGGGAGAAATCAGTTTCCCGTCTTTTCAATTGCATGCTCGAGAAATATTTTGAAAATATCTACAAATGTAAAAAATTTAAAAAGATGTCAAGTGGTTTCTAAATCTCAGTTTCCAGTAGGCCTATATTCGAGGAATGATTTTCAATCGCATAATACTGTAAAGCACTTCCCTTGAAGCATGCTCGGAGTGACTGATCTCAAACCAGCTACCGAAGAACGACTGAATACCGCTGGCTGATGCGAGTGACATGATATGCAATGTTCAATATGTGCGTTGGGACCCTCTGTGGCTGCATTTGGAACTGCCCATTAAGACAAAACTTGCCGGCTCCTAATGTTAGTCAAGTCGGTAACATAGTTTTGTGATTAACGCTTTTAGTAGGCTTAGTACCAGAACAAAATTGCTTCAAGAAGTTTGCTATTCATTGTTGCAACAACCCAGTCAAAGTGCCAAACACCTTTTCTTTCACATTGAGATATCACACAAAACTAGTCCAACATGTGAATTATTCCATTCAATAAATGCTGTTTCGAACGTTCTGTACCTAGTAAGTAGTTGCTCAAGTTTTTCTGATCGAAGGTTGTGTTTCATTACCCGAATTATTCCCATGTTGAAATGACTGCATCTTGTGCACAAATGACTCTATCACATTCAAGGCAAAGACAACAGGGACGAGAAACGTTCTCATTGCAGTGGATCATCATTGGACGCGTTCGGGAAGTGAGCCCTGAGGCGTTACCATACTCCATTTTCATACTGCTTTATTAGTGCTCCACCGCGACGGAATGGCTCAGTTGGTGCTCCAGCCAAAATAATCGTTGCCAAGGGTGTAGTTGGCCTCCGAAGAGCATGAGCAATAGTATTGCAGTGGAAATCGTCGTAAAAGCACAACTTGAATGGTATCTGTCCTGAAATAGGCTGTTATGGATGCAGTTGCCACTGGTTACGCTATCGTGACCTCCAGAAATAGCTGGCAGATGACCGGAAATATCAACTGCAAACGATCTGTAGCTCCTTGTCTAGCTCGTGGAAAACCGGACCCTTGTCGCACTAGAAGCGCGATAGAAGTGTCGCGCTTCTAGCGCGCTAAACTATCGCACCATGGAAAAGTGGTATTACACTGTATTGCATAACACTGTATTGCATAGCACCTCTGTTGCTATGGTTTTGTATGTATTTATTGGTTCGGTTGGTTTAGAGATTGGCAGCTGATACTCAATGCACTTCCTTCAGAGTGTTTTCTGACACACGTAACAATGTTCAACTACCTTCCAGCTGTGAAACATGTGAAATTGTGCCTGAATGACTTCATTTGACAATTGTAGCAGATAGTATTTTCTCTATGCTGATTTCCAGGGCTGGATCAGCTACCTTTTGAAAGTAACTAGCTACAGCTACAAGCTACTTTCGTCAAAAAGTAGCTAGCTACAGCTACAGCTACTCTCAGAAAACATAGATGCTCTACGAGCTGACTCACGGTGTAGGAATGTAAAGCAAATGTTTTGAAATATTAAGCTTATTTTAACAAATTGATTAATGCCTGCAAATTGAAAATATAGTAGTGAA
>OFHS01002213.1:2242-22448 GCA_900245855.1 Calvadosia cruxmelitensis
ATTTTAGCATATTTTATACATGTCATAAATAATTATTTCGTCCTCAATGGAATGAATTTCAACAAGACAAGATGAAGATTTGCGATGATCTAAGTACCATGTTCGTTTCTCTTGCACGACCAATCGTTTCGTTTGATCTTCTTTTATTTGCGTTCACGGAAGTGGTAGACAGTTGTTTATTTACACGTAACCGAATAATCCAATTCTGAGTTGATTTTGTAATTACGGAGAACACATGCTGGAGACTGAAACGAAGTTTGATTCATAATGCCATTTTGAGTGACGTCAATGTGCTGTTACAGTGCAGGCGTTCAACATATGAGTTGCATCCCATACCAAGGTCAGATTTACAACTGAAGGAAACATTATTCTCGGGGTGACGGACAATTGGAAACCTCCTACAAGTAGAGTCACCTTATATAGCAGTAATTTTGATAAATTATGTTTTAAACCAACTGGTACCAGATTGAATGAACAAGCAGCTGTAATTGGTCTTTTGAGGATCGCCTTGTAAGTGATCATCATGGCTTCGTGTGGAAATCTTCATTCGTTTTCCTGGCTTTCATATCTCACGGCCTCAGCGTCAGTGTTCCTGTCATTATCTACCATTTCTCTCAATGCGGTCATCATTGTCACATTGTTGTCGCAGCGGAAAAAGTCCTTCAAGCAGGTTTTCTACGCGATCTTACTCAACATCTCAGTAGGAGACTTCTTGACTGGTGCCATAACTGACGTCATCTCTGTTTCACTGCATTCGAAAGAGGCAAAGGGCATTGCCGTTGGATTACCGGAGCTCTACACGTTACACCTCGGTATCTTTGCCCTCGGTGGGGTTTCAGTATTGAGTATGGTTTTACTTTGCATGGATAGGATCTGTGCGTTGGTTTATCCGTTCGTTTACAGGAAGGGCTTTGATCGTTGGAAAGTTTCAGCTGGCATCCTCTCGACTTGGATTTTATCCTGTGGGATGGCCGTGTCTTACTTCTATTTACCATACTTCCAATACCTTGCCGTATTTGCATCAACTACCGTCTGCCTTGCGTTTGGATTTCTCATTGTAACGCTCTGGGTCTACTACGTTCGTCTTGTGAAGCGACCAGGTGGAACGTGTCGCGTCAGTCCAGCCAACGCCCTCTCCAGCCAGGTCAATGACGTAAGATCAAGGCACCAAAGCACTGAGAAAAGAGCCACGCAATCGTTGATCATTATGTTGGTTGTGTTTGCTATCAGCTACCTTCCAGTCTGTCTGATGATTGCGTATATGAACGCATGCGTCCATTGTGATTGTCTCCTGATCCATACCCTAAGAGACATGACTTTCCTGGGTATATTATCTGGATCGCTGTTTCGAGCATTGAATTTCTTCTCTCGGTTATGCACTCTTCGGCGTGCAATATTTAAATTGATCAGAAAGACAGGAAGATTGTTATCACTGAATAAACAAGCAAATGACCGAACGAGCGTCGTTGCCATTGAGTCAACACGACCAACGAGTCAGGATAATTGAAACTATCACACATGACACAAACTGTGAGCATCCTTCATCAAAATGCCACTCCACGCTACTAAGAAGATTCAGCTAAAGTCAAAACATCAACAAACATTTGCTTCATTGTAGCTATTTTGTCCAAAAGAGAGCCGCACAACCAAAGTACATGGCAGCTATTAAAACAAAGTTATCAGAGATATCGAAGCTTATACAATAGGAGGATAATATGTTGCAACGGCTGTTCGCGCAGACAAAACCCTTCACGGCATAGACTACCGGGTTAACTGTAAGTCGAAAACGATCGGTTGGCTTTGAGAACTACAGGAAGATTACCTAAACATCATTGTATTCTTATTCAGAAGTTTTATAATGCTTTGGTATAATCATATTGTAAATGAAATGATTTACTAGTATCATAGGAACCAACTACAATAATCATATCACACAAATCATATTATTCTATATTATTTTATATGCCTGCTGCATGTGAATTCTTTGTTTTTCATTTTTGTTGAATAGTAAGGCCACATACACACATACACATTCTAATGGAAAATGTCTATAGGTTTGCATTTACATCCTGTTTTAAGTCTGAAAAACGCCATGACATTCAAACTATGATCAGAGAAAGAAGTTTATTGTATGTTTGAATTTGATAAAGTTCTCGAGTACATTTTCTTGACACTAATTAACTATTTAAGCTTGTAAAGATCAAATGCTGAACGAGTGGCTCATGACAGTACTCATCTTGGTTCTACAAAGTGGATATTCGAGCCTTCCTCGAGGATTAATAAGTAATAACAAATTATAGAACTTAGAATCACAATGTACAGTCAAACCTTTATTAGCGGCCACATCTATAGAGCAGCCACCTGTGTATAAAGGCCACTTTTGATAACCCCAAATTGACACTTTCTATGAAATCAACCTGGATAGAAAGGCCACCTGTCTATATAGGTCATTTTCTGAAGTCCCAAAGGTGACCGTTATAGACAGGTTTATCTGTATACTCGTTGATATTACATGTATGAATAATTATGAAGATGAAAACCTACCGTTACATTAGACATGTACGTCACGTAACGGAAATGATGTCGGCATAGATTGACATAATTATACATTGAATAGACCTTACCTATTGCTCCATCATGATTGACATCGAATGTTCTGAACACGTGACTGGCAAATTGCTCGGCATGTTCGTTATCGTAGAAGCGGCTGTAGATCTTGATAAATTCCTGTTTCGTAAGTAGACCAGAGGGGTAATCTCTACGGAAGGTCTTGTGCCATTTACGAAGTTCTTCCTCGTCAAAGAATGTCCTCGATTTTAAATCATTTAATTCTTTCGGTGGAATACGGCTGAATAATTTGCCCATGGAAAATTAGTGCAGGACTGTTGAAGAAAATACACAAACGTAAGGTAATAGCAGATTTCGTTACTTGTTATATTTGAGAAGAGATCTAGGAAACCCATGACTGCATCCATATGCGAGTGGCAATTAGCCACTCCAGGGGCCGCTGCAAGTGAATTTTAATAGGACAGAGCAGTTTGACATCATGCTCCTTACATTTTTACATACTTCACATACAGTTATAATTAATGATTCAGAATCTAATTTACATACTAGCCATAACTGTAAGACGCGATGGAAACAGGAGGAACAGCAGAACTCTAATCTCCTGTCTAAGCATATATAGAGAGCTATACGCCTGATTTCTCCAAATAAATTTCCCTTTGAAAGTCTTGAACTACTAGCCTCGCCGGGCTCGCCTTAATGTGAAGAGCTATATACGGTATCAGAAAAGTGCCAATTTCACTTGCAAATCAAACAGCACCTTCCTGGTACCTTTATGCTGTGCTTGTACCACGGGATACGCATTCTTGCATCTCTCGTTCTTCTTAAAACGAACTAAGTACAGAACAGCACCCGTAGGATTAAGGAAACTGGAAGGCGTCGATGCTGGGCGCAAGATATAAGCAGATCTGACAATGAAAAGTGTCTTTGGGATGATGCAAGGGACGGGGACAAAGACTGCTCAACAGAGATAAGGCATCCACTGAGCAAATCGGACGGAGCTATTGCATTACTAACATATATGGGACAATAAACTAACTGCCTGGAAAACTGAAAACTATTACACCAGCATTGGCCCCATGCTGCACTGCTCGTATCCGCCAGTATGCGCTGCCCGTCCCAATGCATTTCTGTATCTAAGCGAGCTGACCTCTGCCAAAGGTGAATACGCCAGGAAAATGTTTTGTTTGAAACGCAATCATGCGTTACTCTTGTCATGGTCAGTTTCAGGGATTGTGGTTGGATGTCAAAATTGTCGATTTCATCTCAAAGTCACGTGCCAGAAACAATTGCATCCCGAAATGCACTATATAGGACTGCGCTTCGTCAATTGAATTGAGCATTGGTCAGGCACAGTCTCAGCCACTTCCTTCCGCCGACCTTCTGATGATCGAATACAGCCGCCTTATGAACGCCCTCGCGTGAAACGAGGAGTAACGGATTACATATAATTATCATATATATAAATAAACTAAATATATAAAAATCAATCCTCGAAATTGACCATCATTGACGAGAGTATACGGCTGATTGCGTTACATATACATAAACTAAATACTGTAGCTATTAATTTTGATAGTCGTAATCTAGGTCTGTTTTCACTGTAATATTTATTTGAATTATGTATTTGTCAAGGTTAAGTTTTTATCTAGTCTTTGCAAGTAAAATGTATTTTCAGTTAAACAGATTGAATGAAATAAACAAAAGAGATTTTTAATATATATTTCTGTATTTTCCATGAAATTTTCTCTGCATTTAGGGATACTCTCCTGATCTGATAGAACAGTGATTCCTTTTTTTTTTTACTGGATTCTGCTGTCTAGTTAAACGATGTACTTGAGCTTTGAGGATTGCAGTATACAGGGATAATTTGAAACCATATGAATAATGCTTTTTTAACACTTCTTGTTTATTTGTTCAACATAATGGTAATAATGTCTAATACAATTTAAATAATTTCCCTAGAATTGAGAACTACGTAAAATAAATTTATACATATTTACAATAATTCATATCTAATTCGGTTAACATACAATTTACATAGTACTAATTGCAACAAGTTTTTAAAGCAAAGTGATTGTCTAAAGGCAATAATTTTCTAAATTGCTAGACTTCTTCTCCAATGCTAAACATTTTTGCTACTCAATGAAGTCTTGCATTTTGATTTACGTCAGATTTCTCAAGTGTTTGGGATCATTTCTGCTTTCGCCAGCTCTCATTTTCAATTCAAAATATAACCACGAATATGCTTGAACAAATTAATAATCCACCGGCTTTCTACGCGGAGGTCAACATGTTTTGTTTCCTTTTTGACCTACGTTAAATTCTCATCAAAACAAACCACATGATATCAATCAGCAAGCATTTGATAGCAGAAAGTAAAATTGGGTTGAGATGCGAAACGATGAAAAATGAAAAGTACGCCTGTCATGGAGTTTGAAGCTTCAGTGCAACCTCAATGAGTGCTTTCAGATAGCTATGTGCTCCGAGAAAATGAGCAAGCATAGAGAGAATGAAATGTGTGCTTGAATTTCTGCGGGGCAGCTTGAGAATATTAACAAACGTAAACAGAACGTGCACTAAAGAAAACGAAAATGAACACAGCGAGGTTTCCCTTGTAAACACTGAGCCATCGCCTGCTTTGTAGCTCCTTCGAAGTATCCCTTAGAACTATTATCGAATGAAATGATTTCCGCAGTCAAGAGCGAGCTACATGCAGAGAAAAAGCAATCCAAGAAAAATTATGCTGAAACGAAGAGTCCTAATTTTACAGGTGCTTTTAAGGATATACAAAGCCAGACTAGGAGCAAATTTACTAAACGCAAGTAGAAAATTCCAGCTGTAGCGGAGAAATATCAATGTCCTCCAATTGAAATATATAGCATGATACGTGTAATTAAAATTATTAATTTCGCGAGAGCATGCACTACTATATGTGCGCAATATCATTCAATGACAACGAACTCAAAAAATTCTCCTTAGACAAACACTGCACCTGTTCGTTTTGGCAATGCCGCACGATCAGAACCAAACGTCAAAAGTTGTAGCGAAATCCCGTAGTAAGAGATCCTCGTCGACGAAATCGAATAACTTGTAAAGTATTAATTTATAATAGATATTTTAGTTCTTTCAGAATCATCCCCCATGAGCTGCAATCGTGCGCTGTTCTTTTCGTCTCTGCTCCAATCCTTCTTCCTATAACCTTGTAGCTGTTCTTCTGTTTGCAATCCGATGAAAGACACCATTGTGTTTCTTTGTGCCCGGCTATTCGAGATGAACAGGATTGCAGGCGACAGATGGGTGAGAGATGAAACAGAGGGGGCAAAAAGCAGATAAGAGCCAAGCTGGATAAGACTGTGGCTCGCTATGGTTGCTAAAATGACGTATAGAATATAGGAAACAGCTGTACGACCAAGTTGTGTCCTTTATTGTGAAGGAAACATGGATAGCCACGGGAAAGTCCTTCAATTTTCCTTCTAATCTGACAGTCAACATAGAAAGTTCATTCCAAACTTGACAATACAGTGCTTATTGTGACATCTATGAAATAGTATATAATTATAATAGTAAATAGCATGTCGGAGCAATTCAAAGCAGTATGTTTACAATAATTATTCTTTGTTTGTTAGATACAGGAATTACAACAATATCAGCTAGAAATACACAAAACGAAATGAATCCTTTTTCTTTCGTTAGTATTTATCGCAAGAACATTTTCTTAAATAGCAACTCAATTCTAAAATTCTCATGTTATACATTAGTAAGTCACATAAAATGATTAACTGAAAATGACAAGAAACTTATCTCCGAATACGGTTGTGTCGATGCATCTCAAATAAGGTAATACCGAGTATACTTTACTAGATGATATTAATCACGTAGCCAGTAACCACCGTCAAACCAACCTGCTACAACGACCACCTGTCTTAAAAGACTATTGTGTCAATAGACAAGATNCTTCGAAGCACGACCAACCGATTTGAAATCGAAACAGCAAACATTTTAGGCGCGCAAAAATCATACCTCAAAATGAGGCTCGTCCCAGTCTGCGCTATGACGTAAATCTCGACAGACGGAAGAATCATCCGCATGAGTAAGCCGCGCTGCTGTCACCACAGTCCCACGAACGTCAATCGCAGACCTTCCTGCGACTTAATTGCGTCAATAGAAAGAATGAGGGTGCGGCAAGAACTTTAGTCCGCATTTACGTCCCCTAGACGTCCCAGGGACTTAGAAATGCGACCGACGGCATGAGACCTCCTAGGGACGTCCCCCGACCGTCTGTGTTTGCTGGGAAGACTGTGTCTAAACCATTACAGTGCAGCCTCGTTATTATCACAATATTTTTCTAGTCAAAAATCGTGATAATAAGCGGGTACAAATAGTTGATTTTGACAGATAGCTTGGTTCTCAAACTGAAGGGATAATAAGCAGGTAGTGATAAAACGGAGGCGATATTAATGGGCTTACACTGGACTATGTACTATACAAAGTTTGAAACAGTATAATTTACCTGTGCTAAGCGACCACTTGTATTGAGAGACCCCTAATTATTATTTCTTATATACACACAGCATATCATGTGTGGCTATATATAGTATAGTTAATTATGAGATGGGCAGCCTTGATAGCGCGTTGCAAGTCAACGTTACGTTTGTACGACTCCGCTCTGCTCCTCCCGTAACGGGGCGGAATATCGTTATCATCATCATCATTATCATATAGTTATATTATGTTTGAAGAACGCGGAGAAATAATATAAAGTAAAATTTAATGTATGTTAATACTTTTATATAGTGAAGGTTCAATCTACAATTTTCTATTTGTCTATTGGATGGTTTCTCAAAATATGTTTGTCTGAAGCTTTCTAGACGATGCGCTGAATGTTAACTCAAATATACTTATCGAAGGAGGAGCGTCTAAGATAATATTGGATTGGGAGGAGGGACTTCTTAATCCATTTAGAGTGGATTCGATTTATTGCATTATAGATTATAGATAGCCATGAATGCAATGAAGGTCAATAGAAAGCTTCAATGTACATGCATTGTGGTAATGTTCAAGGACCTTTGAATCTTTGATAGTGGCTGTTATAGTATTAAATTTGTATAGAAGCAACATTAAACACAAATCTATTATTTTTATCTAAGCATATGTGGACAAACCTTGCACTCATGAATTTGTCTTAACTCAATAGCTTGAAACCAATTAAAAACACGTACGGCATTTGAAACAATGGACCTTAAACTCAGCATGCATCTGAGTGCACATCAAGATAAAACGGTTTCAGACACGAAAGAACAATGTTGACATCAAAAAACCATCTTGACAACACAAATGTCAAATCGGACAGTATATCTCGAATCGAAATGAGACTGAGCTTGATTAATTGGCTCATGCAAGCAATTAAGGCTAACAGTTGTCGCGATAGACAGGGCGGTAGAGGTAGTTACTTCTGAAAGGACGATAAGTATTTGTATTTTTATTTGTATTTTTACTTCTATTTATACTTTAAAACTTTGTCATCCCAACTATCTTTCGTTCTTTCTCATTTTTTTCCTCATTTCATTTCTTTTAACTTTGTTTTAGCGTATGCTCTTGATTACTTCTATCTGTATTATGTACACCGTTTGGTTAGTTTTTATTGATATAAATGTAAATTATGTTATATGAATGTAAATTATAGGTCTCCCGAACAAACAAGGACAGTGCTTATGGCATGACCTCGATCATGTGTTTTCTTTTTAGTATCAAATCTGTATCTCTGTATGTTTCTGGACATGATCAAATATATCTATCTATCTATCTATCTATCTACCTATCTATTTATAATAAGACTGGTTTCCTTGCTAGTCAATATATTGTTATTGTTCACTATTCAAAGAAAAGACAAGTGAATGTGTGTATCATCAAACGAATATATTTGTTTCAGTCTTACAGCACTAATTTAAAAGAATATTAAAAAGACAGTATGTAAAAGATATCTAGAAGGAACTAAATACAAGAAAACGCTGCGTGAAATACCTTATCAAACTATCCAGAGGTACCGACAGTAGTATTCCTCACACGAAAGAGGCATTTCTGAGGCAAAGGAATATGCATGAGACAAGGCTGAGCTGCACAACTGCAACATATTTTTCAAAAATAGCCTATAATATTACGAAAATCATTTTGTTGTCCCGTGCAGATAACGTAAGTGAAATATACAGAATTTTAAAGCATGGGTTTCATATGCAACATCCGTTGCATGGTAGATACTTTCCATAGTTTTTTTAAAAAGTAATTCTTGCAAAATGTCTAAGAAGATCAAGGGCTTACCTCATTCAAAGAATAAGCATTGCAATCCAGAGGGGTAATGCTACAAGCATTCTTGGCACACTAAGTGCTGGGGAAAACTTGCAGGAAATTTTTAATTTGTAAATATTATAGTTTAATTTATTTTTAGTAATATTGTATATTTTAGCATTTAAATTTATTAGGCAGATCGTGACTGCGATTTTATTGTATTGTAGACTCATTTTTATGATTGTTGAACTGTTTCGAATTGATTTGCGAATAAAAGATTAAAAAAAAGAAGATCATCATGATCATTCTTGAAGATCATCTTTCAAAGTCAATTTCCATACTATTGAGAAATCTAAAATCATTTAGATGTTTGGCACAAAATCTTGTTTTAGATGATCGCTACACGATACTGGCGTAATAGATCCAAATAGTCAACGGTGCTGTGTTTAATTTAGTTATTTACAGGCACTATTTCAAATCAGAGAATAGTTCTATACATCAAGAGAAGTTTTTTTTATTAAACGCTAAACTTTTATTTCAATAATTACATCACAATCTATAAGACAAACTTTCCTAAAAGTAAATTAACTTTAACTAATAAAAACTATGCATGTCAATAGCTACTTATAAAAGAGAAGTTAAGAACAAAATTGAAAATAGCGAGTAAACAACGTAAATATTAAATTCAGAATTAAACAAGAGGTAGAAACAGGGGAAAAAAGCTCACGCTCCTACCTGATTCAGAAAATCAGCATGTCGGTGCAGAGGGGAAACGCCGCCAGTATTTTAGGGACCCTGCCAAGGGGAAATTGTTTGCCGATTTTTAAATTGTAAATAGCATAGTTTTTAATATTGTAAATAAAGTAGACAGGTAAACATATTAGACAATGAATGTTCAATTAGGTAAATAGTTTATTTTGAACTTTAAATGCACCGGTTTATAAGGGTTAACTTCTAATCTGTTATTATGCAAGTTTAGTTATAGCTCAGTATGATGAGATGTTATGAGATGAATAAAGAAACCATTAGGTTAATATGAAAAACAAGAGGTTAATATAGAATAGCCGGATCATCCAAGTAGAAGTTGAGCAACAGAAAGTATATACTAGCAACTATCAACTGAAATGTGTGTGTGTGTGTGACTTTATTTATTTCTGCCGTTCCATAAGTTACAATGCAACTTTTACGAGGAGCAGAACATGCAATTTGAAAACTTGAAGGCATAAAAACATAGTACATGGTCTAAAACCATTGCATACAATATAGTTTTCCGATCAATTTAAAATTTGGTAAAGTTGACAGATTGCTTGTGCTGACAGGGTAAAACAATCCACACTCTAACACCACTCACCTGAAACGAATTTAAGTGGCATTTATGCACCCTGAAAGAACTAAATATTCCTGCTCGTGTGTAATGTCAATTAAAAAATTACAAAAGTATGGTAAGGTAGAGTGGCGTTTTAACATTTGCGATCTTCCAAGTCCAGATACAACGCAAATACTGAGCATGTTGCCCCACATCCATCCATTTCAGTCTCACTAACTTGTCCTTACAATGAGTTCTACCGTGGCATCCTATAGAGTAATCCTCATACTCCTCTTTTGTAGTTTTTGCACTTTATCTAATAGTTTGTTATTAAAAGATGCTCCCCATGCTATAGCGCCACAGCCAAAATGGGGCAGAATAATTGTATTATTTAATTTTTCTCTAGATTGAATAGACGAGAATTCTCTATTGTATAGTTCAAGGGTCCGATTTTATGGTTTATTTTATTTACAAGTTAACTTACTCTTACTGTATATATTCTTAGAGCGTTAAATATTGAACGATTAAAGCCCTTAAATATTTTCTTCATCATATATTTTATTTATTCTCGCATACTACTGGAGAAGGAGAACTCCAACTTGATGCAACTTAAGAACTCTTCTTTTCTCTTCTTGGCTTAACACTTGGTTTGCCGAAACTTTAAGATTAAAATTATCTGCTCAAGTCCACGTGCTCTGTCTAATTATATTTATAGCTCGAGCTAAGGCTTGTTGCCGCCCGCACATATACGCAATCCTGTGTCTGTTATTCCCCTCGGTGTCGCCATCCTCTCGAACACTGAGAGCAATGGCGTACTCAGGAACATCGACACAGATTGCAAAGAGTGCCCAGAAATTATATATCCGTATCTCTCAAGTCCGTGCCTTCGACCTTCAGCGAGTATAAGAGCTCTGAGGCCGGCGTGCGCTGTCTGATACACACGTACGTTCGGCTGGAAACTCTCAGAGAAAAATTATCGTACTATAAGTGCATCAGTACAACTCCTCTTCGTCTCCAGGCAGCTATACGGGAGCAACCACGCCTTGCTACAGGCAGCTCCGCAACGCAACAGCAGCATGCCATCCATAAGGCAGTTACGATTGAGAACACTACACCGTGCAAGCATACAATAAATACTCGGAATCGTCAACGCCTCTAAAGAACACATTATGACCATGGCAGCATAGTCATGAGAATAACACGTGTTGCTTTCGGGTGTGTTGTTCTATTGACTATGATGGCAGGTACAACCGATCGAAATCGATCTCAACTTTCGACGTTTCACCTATATTTCGCAACACACGCGAAAGCAACCGCTGATGGTACAATAGAACACCATGCTAATCAATGTCAACGTCACTCCTGTCTGCGCATGCCCTGTTTCCATATAGTGTCCATTTGGCAATACAGGTATATACTGTACAATTCGTTCCAACACTTCCAGATATCTGGCAAAACGGATATACATAGTATCTCTCTAATTATTTGGGTCTAGCTTTGAGCTACGTTTAAATTACAGTGTAACCCGCTTAAGCGCAATAGTAATTTGCCAACGATTTCCTTTGCTCTTATTAGGAATTGTGCTTATCAGGAATCGGTTAAGAGAGTTTGTACTGTACGCATTAATTCGGTACATAGCAAATTGTTTGCTGATAAACGGGTTTTTCGCTTATCCGATTTGCGCTTAAACGGGTTATACTGTACTGGGGTTACTTGTGAAATTTCATAAGACTGGAAAATCTCCAGATGCTAAAGATTTATTTAATACAATGGCAGGGTGCAATAGAAGCAGCACATGCCTTCAATATATCACTTTGAATTTGATCCAGCCCAGCTGCCTTTTTTAAAGGTAGTTTTAATAAATTGTCCTTAATTTCTATTTCACTTATTTCACGAAAAACGTAATTTAGGTATGTATAATAAATAGCTTTCTGATGTAATGCCGAGGATCTGTAGCCACTAGCTTCATATTTCAGCTATGTTTTAATCTATTTTTACAAAATAGGAATTCAATACATTTGATTTATTTTTCTACAATTTCTTTGCCATTTATAACTAAATTAGAAATAATGTTGGATTCTATTTTGGATTTGGAGAAAAGTTTATTTAAAATGTTTCAGATCTTGGTACAATCCTGTGAAATTGAAAGTCACAAATAATAGTACGGGTGAGTGCGCTTCAGACAAGGCAAGGACAAAGACATGCAGTGTGCTGTAGTAGAGCTCAACATACTGTTACATAATACATAGTATACACATAACAGCTGCGTCCAGCGTCGTTGCTTCTCATTGGAGTGTATACTATGATACATAATATGGTAACATTATTATACAGTACAGGTCTGTCTACTACGGAAACCAGACTTGTTTTTAGGTTTTCCTTTTTATAACGAATTCGGTTTCATTGCTGGCTAGCTGTGCTGTTATGATTTAAAAGCATTGTTGAAAGAACAGGAAATTGAATTTTAGTTCTCGATTTACATGGTGTTGTTGGTGCAGTCAACGCGGAAACTAAATTCCTGTGGGATTATTGTGTTGTTTAGTTTCGAAAGTGATAACAGCAGGTAATCCTATCCAGAAATATAAATCGAACAATGACGTCAACGCAATTGAAGCTTAACATAATACGCGTTTTGTCCGCTTTCTGAAGCCATTCTAACGACCCAGACCAAATTCAATGACAAGACCACGTTTCGAACACTAAGCTTACAGCAAGGCTGCTACACATCCAGTCAACTGCAGCCATGGCTCTTCCTTTACTTGCCTTTGGGATGGCTCTCATTTCAAGCGTATTAGCAGGTAACTACATTACTAGACGCTGTGAAACTGACAGTTTATCAAAAAATATTGAAATGCCTTGCCTTTTTGTACAATATTGTTCTTTCTGATGTTTTTATTTTTAAAAAGTGAAGTCAATCTGTTTCGTCTTTGCTGTGCAGAGTTTGTTATACTATCCTGTTTTGAGTACATTATTGCAGTACATTTTCAAGGAGAATATACAAGGCATATTGTCAGTAGCACGTTGCCATCCAGTAGAGATGTGTAGTAGACAGTTGCTTACTCGGTTTACACCTATTTTCACGAGCGAAATGCTGTACCTCGACTACAATACATCCGTTGTTCTGCAGTATCGCTATCGTCAAACAACGCTCAAAACCGCAGTCATCCAAGTACATTATATTTCATTCACAGTTTATTAAAAACCTGTTTCTAACCGAAATTTCTTGTGCTATGATGTAGCAGAAACTGCGTTAGGATCGCAAGTGAATGAGCAAGAACATATTTCAGACTGTACCGCCTCTAAGAAATTCCACTCGATTGTTTTGACGCAAACCTGAAAGACAATGCTAAACGATAATCGAGGTAGTTTGTTTTGTTTAATGGGCTGTTACCACCAGATGACTCTGGTTTCCACCACGTGGTAATAACATGGTAGTATTGAACCCGGAAAACCTCAGATCTCGCTAAAAGATCCGTTTTAATTCACTCCTTCAAGAATAGGACAACAAGCAGCGATGAACAGGAGTAGCCAGGATCCTGGGAGCTTTGTATCCATGAAGTCAGAAAATCGAAAGGAAAATAAATGGCAAACCAATTTGATAAATTCTTCACAAATAAACTAACTTTTTATAGTGAAATCTATAGTAAATTTAACAGAATATAGTCTGCTTGCGGGGTTTGCTATTCTTCTGCTGGGTCCAGTATTTTCACGTCGACATTTCCAGAAGGAAATCTTTTATTGATCTTGCTTGAATAATAAACAGGACACTCCAAATAGAAACCAAGTCGAGACAACAGAAACGGTCAGTAACAATTAACGCATTGCCATGGCAACAGATCATCTGAATGGCGCAACAAGATTTAATTTAATTCAAGACAATTTTAATTTGCAATTATTTCAGTTTTAAAGTATAAGTAATAGAGTTTATGCCACGATACATGTAAGCGTTTTAGACCATTGGTATAGTTTTAATTAGCTCTGACTATAAATTCTTGTAATATTATTATTGTTATTATTACTTTCCCAATTGATAAATTTAGCTCTTTTTGTAACTAAGATCAGACTTTAAACTATGTGTTCTTATCTTACTTTTTGCTCACTGTCAATGTATCTATTTAATGGTTTTGATGCTATTAGCCAGGCCCTAGTATGTTCCTTATTTACCCTCAATACTTTAATGGTTTCTCAGCAACGTAAAAGAAAATTGTTTTGCAACCATTGTGACAAATATTCCAAAGCAATGCTGAACATTTGCACCTCGTGTTTCTCGCGAGATCACAAAAAGGTTTGTCTTTAAATGATCTTACAAAACCCTGGACTTTTGTAGCACTGTAGATTACGCTTGTCAAAAGAGGACACCTAGACGAGACATCATGCAGTCTGCAGCATTAGTCTGCCGGCATGCAAAAAACGTAATTTTATTTTATCTGACGACATTAAATTTTCTTTCAATTCTTTTCAATTCAATTTTTTTTTACATCATGTTGTATCACAGATTGGTCGTAAGTAAAAGTAATAGCATCAGAAATACATTTTATATTTTTATATTGAGAAATCTGTAGTAGTGAGTGAAACATTGATTGGCTAAACACAATTAGTGTGAGATTTAGTCACGTTTAATAGCCACTGCAGGAGCACAAAACCACTGCCAGGTCCTTGTGCTGTGAGTGTATAACGAAGTGAGATCGTTATGGAAGACAACTGTTTGCATCTGGTTTTCTTGTAATTATAATTCACATTGAATGGGTAAAGGTTTTTATAGTAAATACAACTGTCAATCAAATTACGGAAATAAGAAATATGCTAATGAGATTACAACGAGGTTATTTACATGAATACGAGGATAGAGGTATGGTGATAAGAGAAGGAAAATCCATTCATTCCGGCGTTAACTACAATATGATTGGCTACGCTACAAGTGTTGGGACTTCAGAGTTTTGCTTCTGAGAATCATAATTTATGATGTTGGAATTGGTCTAAACCCTAATTGATTATTGATTATACGGTATATGATTTTGTAATGCTAATAGCCGAACTTATTGTTTGCTAGCAAAACAATGATGATCATCGTTGTGTCAGATGTCAGATGTCAATTTGTCATCATCGTCATCTTCCTTATTTGTATGGTAGCACTTACATCGATTGTGTTGCTGTAATATTATGTTATTATAAACAAACAAACCATCAAACAAACAAACCAACAATCGACATACTGACATACACTCCCGTATATTATGGGGTTGTCGATCGATTATGCTACTAATGTCAATCATTCGTTTGTAACATGTTCTTCCATTTTGCAGATGAATATTTTATGTTTACAACACTATCTTAAGAAATTAGGAAATGGTTGTTTTTACGGTTAGTATTTCCGGTTGGTATCGCACATTGCTTTATATCCTACTGTTGGTCTGCGCGGAGGCTAGGATAAGCAAGAGAGTTCGACAATCCGGCTATTGATCCACGAAAATGTGCAAGATAAATCTAGAAAACACCGCTAAAGTAATCCAAAACCTCTCGAAATCTGGAGGGGTGTGCTACTGGAATCATCATTACGAACAGCCTTGTACTTATCAAACCGAACGTGACAGCAAGAGAGTAATGTTGAAGCTGTGAATAGCATCTAGTCCGTGGAAAAAAGATTTCTAAGCTTATCGGATTTTACAGAATATAGATGATGATGATGATAATGTTGTGCGAATGAATCATTTGAAAGCTTTAATTTCTTTTTTTTTACATTGATAGCTGTTGGCACTTTTATTCAAATTAATTTTCATTTGAAAAAAAAAATTAATACATTAACACATTTCTATTTTTGATGATTTGGCTTATTATGATTTCAATTGCATCATGAAGTGGATGTTATACGAAATAGAGGTACAGTGCAACCTCGTTAATATAATTATGATAATATCCCTTCAAGTTGGTTTTCCATCCAAATATCGTGATATATCGAAATATCGTATTATAATAAGCTGGTCGTGATATTAAGCGGGTACAAATAGTTGATTTAGACAGAGCTTGGTTTACAAACTGAAGTGCTAATAAACGGGTTGTACTACTAAGAGGGTACAGATAGTTGGTTTTGAGATATCTTGGTTCTCAAACTGAAGTGATATTATGCAAGTAGTAATATTAACATTTTCAAGAGTCCTTGTTTAAAACCGGACGCTTCTATCTTCTCATGCAGGTGGACCTCTTTCCAACGAGCCTCATTTTTCCATGGCGAATGATTCTTCTGTGTTTCTTGAGCCGCTGTACAACGATCCGCACGCCATCATTGCCGTCGTCAACGCGACAGATCCAGGCGGCGGTCCTATCACGTACGCCATCAGTCAAGTGACATATCTACCAGCGACAGGTAATCTTGGAAACATCAGCAATTGCATCAGCTCAATGGCATTTCCTTGCGACAAATTCTACATGAATCACACTGGATATGGACAGATATTTGCAAGTCAATCTTACTTTAAAAAGCCATTGCCTCAACACGGTGATAAATACAAACTTCTCATCATTGCAACAAATCAATACAACGCCACTGCCAGTTTAACCTTGTACTTTCGAGTCCCCCCTAGCTGCATTTCGTTATTTGCTACTAACGTCACAACCTTGACTTCCAAGTGCGCATCTGGTGTAAGCACTTGGCGGGGCAGTTCAAATGCTGCCGTGGAAACGAACAACATCATTGTTCAGTTCAGCGTTCGATTCGTCTCACATTGGAATACCTCGTTTCCAGACACAGTCACCTTCAACCTTACTGTTGGTCATACATCGGTTGTGATTCCGGTCGTGTTCAACAGTCCCCCTTGGAATGGAGAACAACACAAAGTGACTATTCCACAGCCGATCTTCACTGACCAATTGAAGACAACCAGGAACGTCACTTTGTCAGCGCAATCTTCTTATGGACAACAAATTACAATCATTCCCTCTGAATTATTGCTCTATCTGATAAACATGACAGACTTCTGCAATAACACTACTTGCGTCGATGCTGTTCACAGCTTCAACGAAACCTTGTATTCGAAAGGCCTTGGAAGATGCTTCAAAGAACTGGATGACAAATTATTTGGCTATCGTTACGGAAGATGCGAAGGTAAAATCATGTTTACATTGAACCGAGTTTAATTGGTTGATTTCACTTAATGTCTTCCATGTGTAACCATGCATAAAATGACACAGCGAATATCTAGCACAGAGAATTGACATGTAGTGTGAACGCGCGAAAGGAGCGAATAACAATTCTAAAGGTTGACTGCCACATAAAACAGATATCACTAGAAAATAACATTGGAACGGAGTCACATCACTTTCTCAGTGGAGTCATTGCACTCCGCAATATATCCTAGTGGATTCATACCAGATACCAGCGGAGAAGTGTAGTTCAACAGGCTATTCGCCACTCTGCTTCAATTGCTTATCTGGTATAATGTAATCCTGACCTTACTTACTTGATTACCCTGTGATTCGGAACGGTGTTGCATCTTTCCATGCACCAGTTAACAAGCCGAAAGAGCAAGCTTTAATTGTTTGACATCCAGATAAAGGAAAGTTAGTTCTGATACATTATTTCTTATTTGCGGGCAAAGATGAATGTCCTTCTTTTTAGTCAAGCAAGTTCGATGTTTGGAAACATGAATATATTTTGCCTTTTTATTCGATTTTCAGACAATTTGCCTCCAGTGATAGACGCTGTATCTGGCAATGGGTACAACTTGATTCAACCATTTTCTGCTGATGAGGTGATTGGGCGAATCGAAGCTACAGATCCAGAAGGAGGCCAGCTGATCTACCAAATCACGCGTTTTGGATCAGTAGGAATTATTGGCGATTACTATGACTGTGCAACAACTAAAAGAGAAATTTGTCTGTCGAAGTTTACAGGAGACATTAAGACAACATTTAGTGGTGCAAACAGGAGTCTAACGAACCCTATTCCAGCCGGGACACGAATGGTTATGATAGTCACTGTGTCTGACCGAGGCAGGCCTCCTTATCGAGAATCATCTGTGGAATTTACAATTACATGGAAGGATCAATGCTCCCCTGTCAGTGATTATATTCACGAGCTGACAAAGGCAAACTGTATGAAATTGGGAATAGAGATCAG
Organism: Calvadosia cruxmelitensis; assembly: GCA_900245855.1. Lineage (NCBI taxonomy): Eukaryota > Metazoa > Cnidaria > Staurozoa > Stauromedusae > Kishinouyeidae > Calvadosia > Calvadosia cruxmelitensis. The sequence goes on from OFHS01002213.1 coordinate 20,512, forward strand.
AGGAGCGATTCTTATTCCCGGGTCATTTGTATCATTCAGTCATAATACATGCGATGTTATGTTCGAGGTGACACTCAGGAACTTGCAACTTCCATTGAATGTCGACCAATTCAACATTTCTGCTGTTGATTCCACTGGGCATGCGCCGTGGGCAACCTTTCCTGCTGACACGTACAACGCGACGACAAAAATTGGGAAATTTAGGGTCAACTTTCAATTCAGATCATTTCAATCAATCAAGCTGATGATTCGGCCTATCGTCGGCATGAAGCAATCAGAACCATTGAATGTACTCGCATCACAAGCTACTGCCCTTTGTTATGATGCAACGACGTATTGCTCCAATTTGACGTGCATGGACACAATCAAGTCATTAAAGGAGGAATACCGCTCGATGTATGGCTCAAAGCGAGACAAATGTTTTAATCAACTGAACGTTCTGTCGACGATGTCGTGCCTCGGTAAGGAATAAACGTTGCTTAATAGTTTAGAATGTACCACAATTAACAATATTTTTTTGCAATTTTGATAGTAGTTGATAGTAGTTGTACTTTTGTACTACTACCTGCTCTAAATGACGAAACTTTGTCAGGAGTCTTTCTCAACGTGGCCACAAATAGAAATAAATCAGGGACATTCACACACAAAAATATGAGGCAAGGTATGCTAGACAAGCAATTGTGGCAATTTGGAGCGATAGTTTGAAAAATATATCAGCAGAACTAGAGTCGTCATAGTTCAAACCTATCAAATCCCAAACAATATTTTTGCTCATGAAATGCAAACTTTATCAAAATTATCGTTATCTGTCTCCTTAAGCTTCGAAGGACAGTTTAGTACCTGACTTGAGTAACCAGTTTGTTAATAGACCGGGGGACAGGTCGACGCAGGGGACAGGTCGTGTGCGACTGTACGATAAGCTTGGCTGTATTTGAAGGCCAATCATCGATTACAAAGTTTGTTTTGTTCTAGTGTATCGATTTAAAAATAATTTTGCAAGATATTGTTTGTCTGAGGAGAAGTCTGTCTGTATATCCATTTTCAGATTATACACATTTATTACAATCACCAAAGAACTTGACGGCATCACTGACGTCCAGGAGTGAAGAAAACAGAGTCCTTCTTCAATGCAAATTCCTATCCAGAATGAAACCCAAAGTCACATGGTTAAAAAATGGGAAACCTATTGACACTACGAAAATGGTACCATGGCAACAAGATCCCATCGAGGTTGTTACTCTGACATGGGCCCGACTGAGCTTTGCTGCTAGGGCTGGTGATGAGCAAGGATATTATCAGTGCAATATCAAAGAGTTCTACTCTCGATCCAAGTCAGATGTTGGAATTGTCGTCTTTGGAGGTAACATGGAGATTGCTTTGATTTCGTAACCATTGCTATATCAATAAATGAAAACAAGTCCACAGAAGGCACAGAATATCAAAAACAAAACAAAAACAAAAACTTATACAAATCGAAAGTTTTGGGACTCATTACTTGTATGACTTGGTATTTTGGTTAATTCAACTGAAATTTAAATGCGTGAGCCTTCATCAAAGCTGGTTGAATTAGAAAACTCCTCACCATTGTCGCGTGGTAGAGCAAACGATTCCAATGGTTTGTTTCCGACTGGAACACTTCTGTCACTATAAAGAACCGTAGCCAATAAGCCTATAGTATTGACAAACAGTACGACCTTAATTAACTATCTGAATTCAATTAAATCACACAATAGACTAATCAAAGTGATCTCTTAATGTACACAGGTGGTCGTGTGAGACAGGTTCATTGTATGTCTGAGTCTCTAAAAATACAGTAGATGAAAGCAATCTCTTAATACAGGTGGTCGTGTGAGACATGCTCGTTGCATGTCTGAGTCTCTAAAAATACAGTAGATGAAAGCAATCTCTTAATACAGGTGGTCGTGTGAGACAGGTTC
>OFHS01002214.1:0-10624 GCA_900245855.1 Calvadosia cruxmelitensis
ACAGGTTAATTACAGATGCCTGTCGCAAGACCAGGTGATGTATGACCAGAACAAATGAGGATGGCCGCTTAAGTCAGGTGGTCGCTTAATACAGGTTGTCATTCTCTCAATAGCCATTAACGTACGTTTTGTATTTTCTTCNCTACTCAAATTTACAAATTCCAGGAGGACGTACGCCAAATTTGTTTTGGCGTAGGCTGACTCCACGCCGGATTAATCCGTCGTAACATACATGTTTTCCATCAGGGTCTCACGGGTAATATCAAATGAACCCTTCCAGAACCTTCCTACTGAATAGGTATCCCTTTCTGGCAAGGGAATGGAAGTTGAAACGCCATCGAATTGAATATGACAGGATATCAACTGAATTCAACTTGGCAAAATCAGTTATTGACTTAGGGAATCGTTGCATGGAGATACTAATTAGATTGATCTTATCAACATCAGTTGCTTGTCTCTGGCTCCACTCTCTGCGAAATATTCGGTTAAAGTAGCATTTTCAGATACCAACAGAACGAATTACTGTGTAGAGCTATTGTACTGCTAGCTTAGGATTTCATTGAGCAATGGTGATATGAAGAGCGGCAGTAGAGCAACTGTCGTATAGCTGTGGTCATTTCTCGTTCCCTTGAGGAACAACTAGACGTTTATGGATTGACTGATACATGTTTCTGGCTCAATAATCGCAAGTAGCCTAGCAGCCTTGTTCATGGATAGACTCTGATCTAAATATTACTGAAATCTGTTGGGTTGTCATTAACGTTTAGAATGGACTCACTCCCATGCATTCTTGCGCGGCTCATGGTGGAAAAGAGGTTCTCGCTCATCTCATTCGCAACGGAGCATCCATTGATGAGTCAGACGCACAAGGAAGGTAATGGAGAGCAATTTCTGTGTCGATCATGGAATACTGTATGTGATACGTGTACACATTTATATTTTCCTGAATCCAAACCAAAACTAAGTAAAAAACTGAGTCCGAATGTGGGTCCAACTTTAAACTGTTGTGAGTTGGTGACCCCAAATCCAGTGAAAACTCTGAAGTCAATATATTGGCCATCCACGAATTTAAATGAAATGTGCTACACTCGAGCATTTGAGCTAGCGGTTCATGTTTCTACCTTTTATGACGTCCTCCATAGTGAACACCTATGCTACAGAATCAGTGTTAGCAACAACGAGATTAATTGACATTCAGTACTTTCCTAGAAGGTGAATCCAGCTTCCCAAATAGATGTGCATGTATGCATGTATGTATGTATTTAACTCTCAACTATTTTAGAATAATTGACAGCGCAACACCAACAAAATTATGTTTACAGCTAGTGATAAAATAGAACGGTGCGTAATTAGGAATAAAAAACACTGTGCTTATATATGCATTTAAATTATTAAAAATGTTCTCTCAAGGACTTGAAGCGCGCCATTCCCTTTCTGAGCTTCTCGGTTGGTAGGTATGCCAGCATTATTGACAGTGCTGAGCCATTGGCGCTCTTTGCCTAAATGGATGATTAAGTCTAAATCGAATACCTTCAAATGCGTAAAATGTTGAGATAAAAATCCTGCTCCAGATGTCCGACGAGAACATTTTATACTGTATTAATCAGTAATGTGATTACTCAAAACGTGGTCTCAGACGAGTCTAAATGAAGTTTGGACATAAATGGTTGCATTAATGAATCATATTTATACGGTTGCTTAGTTACACATGGTAAGTTAGTCAATCGTGTTGCATAAATGGGATTGGAAGCCATATTGTTTGCTGAATGCGTCATCCATGTCTCTTCACCAGGACTCCCCTGATGACAGCCGCTTGTGTTGGTGAAATGGACATTATTCAAATGTTGATCGACGCTGGAGCAAATCTGAACGCAGTCGACATGAAAGGGTGCAATGCTGCCAAAATTGCACGCTTGACTAACCATCTAAAGTAAGTGGCATATAACGGTCAAACCTGTCTTAACGGCCACCAAATGAACTGTATAGAAGTGACCGCTTAACACAGGTTAATTATACAGTAGATGCCTGTCGCAAGACCACGTGATATATGACCAGAACAAATGGGGATGACCGCTTAAGGCAGGTGGTCGCTTAACACAGGTTAATTACAGATGCCTGTCGCAAGACCAGGTGATGTATGACCAGAACAAATGAGGATGGCCGCTTAAGGCAGGTGGTCGCTTAATACAGGTTGTCATTCTCTCAATAGCCATTAACGTACGTTTTGTATTTTCTTCTCAGATCCGCTGCTGCGTGAGCTTCCGTCCTTGTATACTATGCAGCTCACTTTGCCAAACTTGTAATGGCATCAAGATATATTTTCCCGAGTGTTTTGTACCGAACCCGCTGTTTGTTGTGTGCTGTCCATTCCGTCTTGCCTTGACTTTAGGGATCTATTTCTGTTTAGAAAAAAGCATTAAAATCAAAAAAGTTTTTAATCGTGGAATCATCCGCTTCCGTTGTAGACCTTTAGATTGCATTAATTGCTGCTTCTTATAAATTGATGAATACGAAAGATGGAATGACTTTAATGGACAATTTCCATCTGATTTCTTTAGGACTGCTGATTTTCTTGATGAAATGTCCACGAAGTCAACCGATGCAAATAACAACGCTGGTAAGGATCACATTTGCCCCATTAAATGCCAGGGGGTTCAATTCAAACGAGAAGACATAAGCACCCTTTTCACCCTCAAGCCCCTTAAACCCCTTAAACCCCTGAAGCCCCCAAACCCTTTTGTTGAGCACAACCCAAAATTTTGGCAGAATTTCAACATCCGTTACTTTGCTAGAATTGTCTAGGTTTCATTATTTCAATAACGCGATAGAATGCATGATATAATATTACAATAATTTAAAATATTAAATAGTAATTACGATGTATACTTAATCTATGCTAAGAAACCTCCTTTGTGCGGTGAATTAGCCTCGCATATAGCACCTCTTTTAGTCAACTTCTTCTCAGTACACAACCTCGTTTCTTATGGATTACTCTTCTGTCGTTCTACATAGAACACATTCAGATCTACGCAGATCACACAAACAGATCACAGCGGATCAGATCATAATAACTTAATTATTGTTCTCTTTAATCAAGCCACGTATTTCTGCTCTGATGCTGTGACATTTTATAAAGTATAAAGATGTTTTTTATATCTTAGCGAATTTCTCAACGAAAACGGAAGATGTTGCATCAAAGGAAGTCCAACCCAATCCTCAGCCGTGTGTCACCTCATCTGTATCTCATCCCCAGTCTACACCAGATCACGAACTCGAAACCTCTCTTCCAGACGCTATTGTGCCACAAACCAATGCATCATGCGCTGAGAACGAGACTGTTATCGAGTCAGTACGCAACACCACGCAGGACATTTCTCCAGTTGAATTAGAAGCAACAGAGAGAACTGCGCTTGATCTCAAGGACAGAAAAATCAGTGAAGTTAGTCATGCCATCTCACAGCCAGAACGAGGGCAAGAAGCGACTCAAATCTGCTCCTCCGTGCCTCAGACAAACAATGACGTCATTAGCAGACAGGGAAATACGCTTAGAGACTCAAGCAGTCAAATTGAACGTGCAACACATATCGAAGGATTGTTCATTACATCAATTTGCAAAGATGCGATGCAGGGAATCCAAACGGTACGGCCAGCAAATGCTGTGAATTACGATACCATCGTCTAATAACATTAAAAAAATGACCGTTAGTGTAATCATCGATTAAATATGGATTTTGGATTCTTCATGTTTAAGATACAGTTTCAGAAAATGTTTTCAAATCACCAATAACTGTTGTTAATATTAACGGCGCCATCAGAATGAATACTATTTCGATTATGATTCACTTAACCCGTTATTTCCTACTTAAAACAGTCAAACATCGGAATTGAACATAAAACCCTACACCTCTAAGCATTAAGATGCTAGCAAATTAACAAATTAACAAATTTTAACCTGCCTCTAGAAATGCGTTGCAATTTTCAAGCATTTACTTTCGACTTCAGCATACCGACGAACAAGTTGCATTAAGAAAAATCATTTTTGAATCCTAGATTTTATCCTCTGTTGAAAGAGAAGTCATTCGTCTTCAGAACGAATATGCTTCGTCACAGAACGAGGTTCTGCAAGCACGTCAACGCCTCTATTCGGCGAAGTCCAAGTATGAAAACGAGATACAGAAGCTCAAAGACGAAATCGGATTATTGATTCAAATTAACGCATCGACGGAGCGCAAATATCAAATGATAATCCAAGAGACTGGGGAGAGGTGTGGTCAGCTTGAAGACGAAGTAAAAAAATATGCAAATTACATTCAATTGAAAGAATCACATTTAGATTCGACGGTCGACAAGCAGAAGAAAGCGGACGAAGCAAGGTACAGTCAAACCTGTATTAGCGGCCACCTCTATAGAGCAGCCAGCAGTGTATAAAGACCACTCTCTTCATGACCAAAAATGACACTTTCTATAGAAATCAACCTGCACAGAAAGGCCACCTGTCTGTAAAGGTCATTTTTCTCAGGTCCCACATGTAAACATTGTAGACTGGTTTCACTGCGGTTAAAATTACAAAGAAAATATTTTGACTTTTGAAGAGTGGGATCTTGTTAAAAAAATATTTTGACTTTTGAAGCGTGGGATCTTCTTAAGAAAATATTTTGACTTTTGAAGAGTGGGATCTTGTTAAGAAAATATTTTGACTTTTGAAGCGTGGGATCTTGTTTATAAAATATTTTGACTTTTGAAGAGTGGGATCTTGTTTATAAAATATCTTTCGGCTATAGAAAGTCTTGACCGCAACGCCATCAACAGGCAAGTTTCCCCCTAGAGAGACCATCAACAAAACGCCGCCAATCCCTCCATTCCTTCATCTCCCTTTCACCCATTCCATTTATTAATAAATACATGTTAAGCAACAGACATTTGGAATCACTCCATTTAAATTTAATCCATCGTTGGCAATGTATCCACTTCTATCCTAAACTTTCCCATCTCAAATGATAAACTTCCCAACAAAATTTCTTTTGAAAGTGTCCTTTATTCAAGGCTAGCTGCCGCAAATGCGAGATTTCTCACTTTCTGTTGTCCCTCTCGAGTCGAGTGGTCGCAATAGATATGTTTACATCCACCGTCCGTGGTCGCAGTAGGCAGGTTTACATCCACTTTCCTGTTTCTATTATATCTCTCTGTTTCTTCAGGATTACCAGCTTATGTGCGGCAAAGAAGCAACTCGAGCAGTATCTGGACATCGCTTACAGCAAGCTGAAATGCATGGAGGATGAGATCTACACTGTGCGACAGCTCAACGACGTGTTACGATCCGACAAACAGTCGCAAGAATTCGCCGACAGTCGCCTTGACGACGCCAATCAAACCATCGTATCATTAAAACAGGAAGTCAAAGAACTAACATGGAATAGATTAAAACTCGAAGAAGAGAAACAGGTTGGAAAAGAAACCCGCGATGAGTTGTATGCTGCCAAGAAGAAAGTGTCCACTCTGGAGCAACAGTTAGCTATGACGAGCAAACGGCTGGAGGATCTTCGGCAGCATCGAGAAGAGACAGCAGCCGAAATCAGTGCGAGGTACATTCAATGCCTCGTTTCGAGCGCAAACAAAGTCTGCCTTGATGAGATCAAGTCTTTTCATAGAGACGTGGTTGCCACGATGGAGAGTCAGTCCACGCTCAACCATGATGCCGAGTTTGATTGTCTATTTGGGGGTGACACTGTCAAGGACGCCAGCGACAGCCACAGCGCTGAAGATGTCACTCTTTCAAAGAGCGGAGTGCTGAGTGACTTTGAGGAGGTGGCCAAGCGAGTGCTGGAGCATGTCTGCAAAGATGTCGTGCTCGTGCGTGTTCCATCGTCAGAAGTGGACTTGGAACATCTGGAAAAGCTGCTGGAAAACACGGACGACTCAAACTCAGAGGACGCCACAGAAAAGCAAGATAACGCGAAAGATTTGCAAAAGCAACTTGGTCTTGAAAAGAAGAAAGTGGACGACACATTGGCGTCGCTTGAGAACGCCAACGAAGAGATCGATGTGTTGAAAGACCAGCTTGTGACGATGTGCGCCATGGATAAGATGTACGAAGTCGAGATTGAAAACGAGTGAAAAAGAGGCAAAGAAAAAATGGTCTACATGATTAGACGGCCTTGGAGTGGCGTAATATAATTATTCCGCATAATCAACTATGCATAAATTGTAGATAAAATCTTTATTATGCTTTGGCTATTAATACACTGGTTGTAGCGATGTGTTTTAGTTGGTACTTCTACCGTAGAATGATCCTCGTTTACGCTTCAAGTTACGAAAAAAATTTTTGTTTCTTTGAAAAGTCTAAGCGATTGCAGGCTGTTGAATAGTCCATACACGCGTATAACAGCAAAGAAGATTCAATGGTTGAAATGTTCGTAATCGGAATACAGTTTATGTGATATTTCATTTTATCCGATATCATTACAAGTAGAAACGCAGATGGACTTTAACTGTACTCATCAACACTCGAAGATACCTGTCGCGGGCGTCCCCAGTGGGTTACAATTACAGTTGGTTGTTGCTAATAAGTAGTAATGGAAGAGCAACGTTATTTCACCAGGAAACTAAGTGTGATTCTACTGTACAAATATACGTGCTCTCAGCAGTTGGTGTTCAATAATCCCTTCCATCGCTCTCTGTTGCCAACCAATGCTATACAGTTTCCTTTGTCTTTATCCTCATTTGACTGAAGTCTGATTGAATTAAGTCAACGGCCGACGACGCCTCTTAGAGCTCTTGCACCAACGACCATATTTACTCCTTGGAACTCTGCCATCTCTCCCTGCCGTGGGACCAGCAATTAACCTGCCAATTATTTATGTGGAATGTAGAAGCTTCCGTACGTCTTTTTCATCCACAATACCGCATGACACTTGGTATCACTGTCTTGCGAAGCCCGATGCACAACCGAAGATGGAGCAACAAAAATGCGAACAGCTGCAACAGATAGGAAAGGCTCCAAAAAGAACGATTCGGTTTACGATTCGGATGTAAACGATTCGGTTGCACAGTATTATGTGCAATTGGAGTATTCCTTGTAGTCTGGAGATGTGAGGACTTATCTCAAACGCGTTCAAAGCAAAGCAATCTACTCGATTTCCCTAATCACCTTGCATTCGAACTTCGAACATCAACGACAAATTCGAAGGTTCGACGCGATAAAATCGTTGCTCTCCGCAGTCGTTTCAATCGGAGTCTTCAAGGAACTTTGAAAATTTACAACAAGTTCATTGTTTTCTTGAAATTGGAATCTCATCGTACGACCAAACAAGCCATGCCAAGGAGGGCTTCAGCTCCGGAGCCGTCTGCAGGACGTCAGCAGACTGTAAGTAATAGCAAAATCGTGCTAAAATGTTTCAAATATGTTTCATCCAAAACGGAAGTTTAAGAGCTCATGTGTGCAAGTCTTGGCGGATCCAAGTGAAGTCGATGCTAACGTGTTTCAGGCGTTCTTGAATTGTTTTCTTTCGTGTATGATAGATTTAGTAAACTTCTTCTTTTCATTAAAGAAGGATGATCGTTTGCAAGAGGCAGTTACGTTGAAAGGAGACGCTGATAGGAAACTGAAGGATGCAGAAATGAAGTAAGTTGGGAATCACATGTGCGTTTTAATATAGCGCTGAACTATTTTTGGTAAATCATCTCGATTGTGTTTGAGATCTGAAATCTACGACATTGTTATAGAAATGAGCACCTCTCGATGCAGTTGGATCATCTAACATTGGAAGTGGAACAAAACCAAAGACGTATCGATGTGAGTTTATAAATACGGAGAGTCTGATTAACTGCACAACAAGCTATCCTTCCTTCGAGATCCACTGATATGTTGCTGTCTCTGCTGTATTTGGTAGGCACTTGGTTCGTCCAACAAGAAGCCTTCTGCCGCCATTGAATCTTTCATGGATGATGTGGAAGCTCGCGTGAGTACAACATTTGTTGCCAAGAAATAAAACCTCTTATCAATATGTATCTTTTACCAGCAGTGAGATTTATCATAGATCTATTCTGTTTTTAGAACATTGAATTAGAAACGAAGTTACACGCCGAAGAACATGCGAGAAGAGAGTTGGATGAAATGGTCCGAACCATGACTGAAGGTTTGCTAGGAGGACATTTTAAAACTATGTAACTTCTCTGGGTATTTACAAGTTGCATTTGAGTTTCCTGCTCTGAAGCTCGAATACTGTGATGGTATTGTTTGGATTGGTCTATGCAGGATAGATGGTTGCCACTATTAAGCGTCCGGGGTTCGACTCCTGGCACGAACAACATTATATTAATTTTAACTGTTCAATGCAGTGTTATATGACGAGGACACTAAGACAGACACGCCATTAGCATTATAGTTATCGGGTCTGACCCTCGTTAAACAAAGCTACATCGAAATTTACTATTTTCAACTTCGATAGATTTAGGTTAATCTTGGAAATCATGCACATATGCCATGCTTCTGTCATGATTTGTCTGACCGCGACTCATGCTATGAAAACAAATTGTCAAAGTAAACATGCTCTTTTACGTATTCAAAGGCGTAGAAATTAGATGTATGTATTTTTTTTGATGCCTCTAAGATGTCTGCTATTAAAAACAATATTGATTTTTCTTTCGTTTTTCTTCAGAAATCTCCACTTTGAGAGCAAAAGAAGTGGTACGTCTTTGCTTCTTTTTCTGCAGTAACCTGTTTTTCTTTTTCGCCTGGAAAGACTAAAGTTCTGCATCAAAGAAATACAATTTGCATTTGCGTTGTATTTTGGTAGATTTTACAAAAGATAGAGGAAGAAAATGATGGTTTACGAAGGGACAGACGGGAGCTGGAAGACGAAGTCAGGCGATTGGAATCAGGCGAGGAGAAAATTCAGCCATGTCGTTCAATGTGTGTTTGTTTTGCGCAGTAAATTCTCACTTTTGACATCTTCGTTAATCTTTATGTAGCTCAGCAAGTGTCCAAGCGGCAGCTGGAGGTTGGTTAGCTTTTATATTTTCTCATCGAAATAACTGCATTCTGCCCCCAACGCCAACTCACTCGGGCATTTTCTTTATACATTGTCTGATTTCAGCAACATCTCTTGGCAGCGGAAGAACTCAATCAAAACCACGAAATGGAGGCTAGTGAGACTTTCGAGATATTGCCAAGGTTGATGCTAGAAAGAGACAAGAGGGGACATATGTGATGTCTTTTTTCAATTGCAGATTAACGCGAAGCAGAAGGAGCAGAACGAAGCCTTGCGCAAGCTTAGGGATCTTGAAATGCTCTTCCACGAACAGTCAAGAGGTATGAGAATTACAAGTCACACTCGGAAAGCGAAACGTTTTTCACAGCATTTTTTTGTTGTCGTGCTGAAAATCGTTCAAGTACTGTAATCGTCTGTTCTTTTTCCTGATGTGCAAAACGTCTTGCTCTCAATTTCATTTCTCACTTGCATCCATTGTAGAATTAGAAACTTCTCGTCGCAACGAAGCGGTAAGACTTTGACAATTGCTTCTAGTAATGCAATGCCAGAATTCTTCCCGTGAAGCATTTCATACCACAGCTTTCCGCCATCTTTGACTGTTGATTTTCCCGATGATTGCAGGATTTCAAGGCCAAATGTCAAGATACGAACAGCAGGAACTCTGATCTTTCTTCCTCGTTATCAGAACACAAGGTATCCTAACCAGAGCCATATTTCGTCTTAAATAATGCTTGCCAAATTGATGGCCCTCCTTCTAAATGTATTCCGTTTTACTATTATTTAAGGCGACGCTTGAAGATCTCTCCAAAATGAACGCTCAACTCCTAAGTGCCAAAGACTCCTTGCAAACTCAGGTGGGAGCCTTTCTCCTTCGCAATTCTTCGCGGTTTTATTACTCGTGGAGGGAGATGAAGAGTTCTAATTTGTTCTACAGGTTGTTGATTTGACAAACAGACTGCGAGTCGGCAGTGAGACCAATAACGAGGTACATTCTAATTAACAAAATCCAACGAACTATTCACGTTTCAAAAGGGGAACTATAAGCATTACGTAGTTTTTCTTTTCTCTACAGCTGAGCCGAGATAACGCCTGTCTTTGTCGAGAGAAAGAAATGTTGACAAAACGAGAAGGGAACCTTGTGGAAGAGTGAGACTTTTGTGGAATTTAAATCGTTCCACTTTTGGAAATGCTTTCGCAACCATTCAACCAGACATCTTGTTATGAAATAACAGAAGTGCGGTTTTTTCTTATTCCTTTCTTCAGGAATTCTAATCTCAAAGAAGACGTTGAGCAACTAAAATATCTTGTGGCAAAAGCAAGGCGAACAACAAAGGTAACATCACAGTCATATCAACCAGAATAAATATCAGAGCATTGAATACCGAAGAGCACATGCGAGTTGAATAATTAAATCTAATGAGTTTACTGACGAAGTATACATATTACGTGTCCCATTCGTAGAAATGCTAATAAGATGAGATTGAAGGAAAGTGTTGGATATTTCTAAACTGATTCTCAGGGTATCTACTCTTGGCTGGTAATTTGTTTTATGCTTTGTTTGCTATCATCATCATCATCATCATCATCATCATCATCATCATCATCATCATCATCATTATCATCATCATCATCAT
>OFHS01002214.1:10656-22430 GCA_900245855.1 Calvadosia cruxmelitensis
CATCATCATCATCATCATCATCATCATCATCATCATCATCATCATCATTTGTTCTGGAATCCTATAAGCTTACAAAACCGTTTTTCCACGGAGCAGATAAAATTACCTATAATTTGCTAGGATTATGAAAGTGGCGTCTTGAGAAGCGAAGTTGTCACAAGAGAGCTCGACGAAGAACGACACAAGACAGACACAACTAGACACACGATGGAGAGAAAGGTTGGTAGATTAATAAGACTTCTGAATCTATAGAAAACCCTTTATAATTTATTTTTAGTTCTCATTTCTTTTCATTTCTTCCTATTGAGGTTGACGAACTGGTCAGTCGAATTGTCTCTCAAGAGGCGGCCATTGTGAATTACGAAAAGCGAACGCGAAAGCTCAAAGCAGGTTAGTGTAATCTAGTCAGTAAAATTCCCTCCTCTTGCTATAGTCTCTCAATAGGCGTGGGTTTGGAGGCTCAGACGATGTATGTATCTACCAGGGAGCTGAAGGAGTATACATTCGTGTATAGATCTATCAGCTTGTTTTCCATCATTACCATAGCTAGGCGCAGATGCTTTGAATTGAAATTGTTAGTATTTTGCGGTATTGCTGTTCAGAAATTCAAATTTTCCCAATTATAATTCAACAACTCAATCTTATCTTTCCACAGATCTGGTTGACTGCGAATCGAAAGTGGTAAGGGAGGGGTTGTTTTGAATTGTTGTTGTTTTTCTCTGCCAAACTTCTGTTCGCCTAAAGTCTGCCGTTCTTTTTTCTGAACGACCAATCCGTCTTTCATAGGAATACTTTCAAGACAACTACGTTCCGAAGGAAGACCTCATACGAGCCAAAAACGAACTGGAAATTAAATACAAGATCGATCTACATTCGCAAATGGAAAAACTCAGTGCCATCTACACCAACAATGATTCAGTAAGAAATTTGACTTTGTCGTTGGCGAATGTGACATCGTAAAGTGAGGATGTAGCCCTCGCAAACGCCAAATGTTGCTCAAATTGATTGAAGTTTTTCTAAAATGAAAGCAGTTATCTCTTGCGAAAGGAAGGTTTTAAAACGAGGCTTTACAACAATTGCTTCTGTCTTTATATTTGCAGGATTTCATGACATCTCCAACTTCATCAAGCCCTCTCCACAGTTTAAGAAATTAGTGATCTATGTCGACAAGTGTAAAATTCAACTAAAGAAGCACTTGGATGTAAACGAATTTTATGAAATACAGTGAAGTAAAATAGCAACGTGTCTTTAATTAATGCGTGGTAAAGTTTCTGAGACTACCCTGAGGGGGGATTACTGTATGTCCCAAAGTTCCCTTAAAATGGTCGATCAATGCTCCCTTGCTCCCATGTAGATCTGAGTCATGTTCCCTTATTTCCCAAAAGTTTAACCTGAAATGTTTTCATGTTGCTTCAGACAATAATACAATACTCCCAATGGGTTAATTGGGGTGATGTTCCCCATACCTTTGGGGGCTTCGTTTCTGGTTGTTGATGAGAAACGCCTACACATGAGTGAGATCTGGAGTATGATATTACATGATTTCGTTTTTCAGTTAAAGTTTGACGCGGTATATAGGTTTGGATTCCAAATGTGTCCAATTGACAACTAAATGACCAAAATGATGAAATGATAACAAGTTTACATCGAGAACAATTTATAATAGAACTCACGAAAGAATCGATGACCGAAATAAAATTCTTTGTATTGAGAAATTGTGACCAGATTGTTGTCTTTGTTTCAAATTGAAACAACAGGTTTAAGACAAAATTTAATAATTTAACATTTTCCTACAGTTTCCCCCACTTTATAAATTGTAAAAACCTGTTGAAACGAAGAGCAACCGTATATTTTAGTTGTTGTCGACTGGGAGTCAGCATTGAGAACTTCAATGTATTCAATGTTGCTTGCCTTTGCATCAGCACAAATGAATCGAGCTCTTCAACCCCGCAAATTCAGATAAAGCGAGGGGGGTTGTTTTCTCTTACATTTTGCCGCTCGCAAGGACGTTTAAATATGTATAAGACAAAATACTGGTGGCTAGATTGTTGATACGATGAAGACAGACGTTCATGCTGTCACGAGATTCAGCACAGGAGCAGATGGGGGATATTTACATGCGGCAATTGGTCGGTTCAATGCCAACTTAGATAGGTTCTGGCGATGGAAGTCCATTTCGGGATTGTGGCCGGTAAGGATTTTTTAACCGATGCCGATGTGGTCTGCAGCTAGAAAGAAACGTTTTACAGTCTGGTAAAGTAGAGCTAAAAATAGCTATGTTAGACGGGTAATTATAAAAAGCCGATTAAAGTACGTGATCGAAGGCCCTAACCAAGCGCCTATTCTTCACGGCTACCCCGAAAATGCATCTTGCAATAATTATGCCCCGATCTCGAAAAGTCTACGATCCTTTAAACAATGATTTAAAAGTAGTAATTCATGCGAACAGATACATCATTTGTCCACAGCTCGATGTCAATGTTGTCCGGCAAAATACGGAATCTTCGCATTTATGATGCTATTTATGAGCTATGGTTACTCTGAATTGTTGAGATGTTATGTTTCTCGTATTATTGAACACTTTAATTGTGGTGCAGTTTGAAATAGCCTGTAGATAACTAGATATCTTGGTTCCATAATAAATGGTGATCTTTCAGTGGTTATAATTCGCTTGGATTCGTCGTTTTCTCTCTCTGATTTCAGTTTTAGTGCTGCTTGGATTGGCATGGGCTATTGAAAGCGACTCTACCGTTTGGTTGTCTGCTGCAAATGATTGCCATAAAAATAAAGACAAGGTAGCGTAAAACCACAACAAAATATATAAACTTGTCCTAAGAAATAAGATGCAGACGATTGACACTGCGACACTGAATAATACCATCATACTTCGAGAAATACGAGCGGTGATCATGCTGCCCTTTCCGCAAGCTGCCAGGCTAATTATCCGGCAAGCAACCCACAACTCAACATCATGTTGCCTCTTAAAATTGTCGATTTTTTCGTTGTTGAGGATATGTTCCCTGCTAAATCCTTGTTTTCATAGCACACGTGCTGATTTTGAACAAGTTACTACAATACACTTTGACTATAATGACAATATTTCATAATAACAGAAGCAAGGCTCGGTAAGCCATTGCCAGATTGTAAATGTAAACACAATATTGGTTCAATAATTTTAAAGCATGCTAGAGTGTTAAAATATGTTGAGGATTGTTTATGAACGATTTAGCTACGGTTATAATTCGGATTTGAAAATTGTTTAAATACTGCAGTTAAACTAATGGTCTTTCGCACCGCCGCTCACATTTTCGAGCCATAGCAAAGCCGCCAAGAGACAGACCGATTTGTCGTCGAACTTGCAAACAACTTGAACCGGCAATAATAAACAAGGAAGCAACTCCTGCACAAGCACGAACAGGCCACGTAGAAGGTTTTCTATTTCTACGGTCCCGTCAGCACTTCACTGCCTTCGTAAGACGTTTCGTGTTCTTTCCTCAGTTAACTTGGCTGACGTCAAAACAAAGTTTGATTCCGAAGAAGCCACGTGCTTAGTCAAAATTTGCAGTTGCTTTTATTCGTATTTATTTAACCTTTGAAACAGTCCAATTCATGTTTATATAACAATATATCCTTATGGATGCCTTGGCTCCTTTGCGCTATTTTGTTACTTCGACTTATATTTAGGAATCCACTTTTAGACGTTCAATGAACGAGGGACATTCTGGTTGATTTTCAGGCGTTCTGCTCTCAGACAAGCACATGCATTGGGTTGGATGAACAATGTCCGTCGCTAGAAGACAGCAAAATATGTCCACTAACGACAGCGCTGTGCAAGGAGACTGGGAAGTGCGAGCCAACGATTGGTTATCGCTGCTATTCGATCAGTTGCCAAGAAGGCGAGAAATTTTGTCGTGCCGATGGCAGGTAAATTCAATTAGGAAGTGCTGTACAACGTGAAATGGAGAGCAGCCGTGTCGAATGACGTCGATTAAAATTACTTCTTGTCATTTCTAGTGGCGTTGTTTTCTTGAAACTGTTGTTTTTAACCTTACAGGTGCACAACGGCCCCAACAGACACTTGCCATGACGCACATCCTGATAACTTGTTACGTCATTATGAAGAAGCCGTGGCTCGCCAGCAGGAGAACGGAGGTGAGGAGCATTGCGGCAAAGCCATAGGCGATTTCTATATTTGACCTGTCGTTGTTTGTAAAACTCTTTTTCTTGCAGATTGCGAGAACATCCAACTTATGTACCATCAATGTTTGTCAATGGAAGACAAGTGCAGCGTCGTCTCTGCAGACAGCGAAGAACCTGGTTTGATGCTACCGGAAGACGATTGTCCACAGGGAACCCGATTCTGTCCCTTGTCGGCGCAATGCATTTCACCAGGCATGCAATGCAGCTTTCGACGCTCCGCTGTTCAACTGACTCTAACAGAAAGCCCCATTTGTCCGCGGGGGCAATATTTCTGCATCGGGACGCAAGAGTGTCAGCCTCATTCGGTAGACTGTTCACCTGAAGACACAAGCGAGGCCATCAACAGGTAACCATAAAACAAAATTGCCTCAACCGTGACGCTGTAGAACAGAAATTGCACCCGATGATGTAGAGGAAAAACGGGAAAGTAAACAATCCATTTACCCGATATGAAATATCACTATCTGTTTATCACAGTAGTTGTGGCTCCACAATGATTAAAGAAGTGCATCGCACTGTGCAGCAGATGTAGTGAATTACATTGGATGATATGAACCCTGCAGTGGCCAACTAAACAACAGTGAAAGGGGATTACTTGCGGTGGGCTTTGATTATGAGATCTATTTCACCCTCTTCCAGTGATCATATCTTGAGAGCACTTGGATAAAAACCGTGGGAAATGTGTTGGGATAAAATTCGTAAATGAGATTTAAAATTCGTTGAAAACCACAGAAAAATGAAAGTTCGATGAACACCACAGACCATAAAATTCGGTGGGATCTGTGGTTTTCATCGAACTCTGACGCTTCGATATAGGAATCCTAACTGTCTTTCGTGTGTGTCTCTCTTGCAGGGCATTCCAAAGCGGATGTGACGAAGGCCAGTACTGTCCGCTGACCAGGAACTGCACCCGACCTGGCGAGGTCTGCGATTACAATCTCTTCTTGAGAGGTCTGGAGAAAAGTCATTGTGCCTCGGACAAGCCGCTGTGTCTCGCTTCGAGGCAGTGCATTGCTGAAAACACCACGTGCGAATCGAACTCGTCCATCGTGGAGATGCTTAAACCTTTTTGTGGCGAAGGCGAAAAGTTCTGCTATCGGAGTCTATCGTGCTTGGGAGAAGACGTCTCCTGCCCATCTCAGACCCTAGAGACTCACAACGAAGACCTGGATCCTAGCGGATGGCACGCCATGTGTTCTTTGCGTCACGTGATATGCCCGTGGTACGCCAAACATTTGCATTCAGCCAATGGAATTACGTTCCTGTCCGCCATTTTAGAATCATGTCACGTGTTTATTTGATTTCCTGCACAGGATTTATCGCAACATGTTGATGAAGGAGGAAAGATGCCCACGTGACAAGCCCAAGTCAACCACGTGAGAGATAAATCAATCAATCAATCAATCAATCAATCAATCAATCAATCAATCAATCAATCAATCAATCAATCAATCATCTTCTTTCCCTTTAACAGTTCGTTGGTCAGCGTCACTCCGCTGCAAAATGTCACCATTCGCTCTTTCTGCGTCCTGTCTTCGTCTGATCAACCAATTAGAAGTTGTTTCGCCACAAGTGTAGTGCGAGTCATTGCCATCGTCGCCATAAGCAACTGGCACGGAAGTCTTGAATTGAATCACGGTGGAAACCGCAGCCGCGTTTCTGGCAAAGAAATCTCGTTTACAAACGCCCTGGTCGTTCCCATCAATGCGAGTCTTCGGTATGATTTTCCATTTTCTACGGAAAGATGTGTTGCAGTTTAAGGATTGGATAAGTTCGTCCTTTCAGCAGTAATTGTTCTTCTTCTAGTTTCTTTCCATCGTCCACGATTTTCCACGGCGCCATCTTGATCAAGTTCGTCGCGTTGCAAGATGGAATGGCGATGAAGAAAGTCTCGGTTCCAGATCACCAACAGACCTTTCAATTCGTTTTAATCTTCTACCCGAAAGTAGTCAATCCTGTTCTATTGTCAACTAGAATGAAAACATTGGAAATCATCGAAGACGAGACAACACCACGTGGGTTCAGGGTGAGTCGATATAATTGAAAGTTGTCTGTCGTTGATTGTCGGCTGCTGGGAGCCATCAGCGTATCAAACGCATCTTTCTCGATGCTTGGAAGGCATTGCATGACCGACCCATCAAATGACATTGTCAACATGATGACAACATTGTTGTCTGTTCGTCTGCTCTCAAGGTTTCCCATGCTGTTCAGTTGCTGGTAAAGAAACCAAAGACCATCAAGCCATTGCCATCCTTTTTGAAGCCTCATCTTGGCAGCGCCGTCGTCTGGAAGTACAAGTTGGCCACAGACGAAGTCAATTCGGCGAAGTATAACATTGCCATCGGGAAAACGCAAGGCTCAGCAGCTGAAGGTAACGACTTATATAGGAAACACACTAGTAACACAGTTATACAGTGAGACACGGTAGTCGTATGGTACTCGCGATGTCCTTTGATGCGTATTTTGCAGGCAAATGGCAAGTGTTGTGCAAATCATCAGCGGAATACGGGAGAACAAGATACCACGATCTGCCGAGGAACATTGGATTGCACAAGTCTGTTGACGTCGAAAGGGATGACATGATTCGCTTCTTGCCAAAGCAAGACATCAACGGCAACTTTTCCATTCTGTTCTACGGCAAAGTGACGACTGTCCGCTATTCACAGGTAAAATGAGCGATCAAAAGCATTGCGGAATCATGCACGATGAAACAGCGCCCTGTCGGAGACACTGAACGAGAATCCTAATATTGAGCGACCTACGTGCATAGTGCAGATACAGACCGGCACTGATGATTTCTAAATGCAGGTCATCGACAGAACTTTCGTCAGCACTCAAACCACCAATCAGTGTCCTTAATCAATAGTTAGAATGTCACTAGACGATACTTCGTAGCGTCATCTCTCTTTCAAACGCATGCTGGAGATAAAAGGGCTGTGATGATAGTGTTACGAGTCCTGACATCATTTGTGACCCCTGTGGTTTTACAAAAACCTGTTGGCCCTGTAGTCTGTCCTCAAAGCAGTTTGGTTGTAAGTCAATTGAAGTAGCTACGAAAAACGTCTAACGCTTGCTTTCATTTCTCGTGAATTCTGAGCTATCTTGCATTTTTCTCTCTCCCTTCGTTAGTTTTCGAGAGCGTCGGCGACACGGCGCGTCAACTATGCGCTTCCATTTGTCAGATTCAAGGTCATCGTGCGGAATACCAACGACGCGCCCGTCTTGACGTCATCCGAGATCAGCCTCCCTTGCGTGCCGTATGACCTGTCACTCAACGATGGCTTCAATGTCTCCGAGGTGACGACAGTCGACGTGCATCATTTCAGCAATCGCCGGCGCACCCACTCTCAGCGGTATCAAGGTGTCAATCATCTGGTGTCTGATGCCGATGGCACCGTGAATGGCATCGCAGTGGTGCAGACCACGTCAGAGCTCGGCGAGTGGCAGGTCAAGATGCCGGGTCACGCATGGACACAACTCCACGTTCGCAATTTCAGAATAGCAGCTGGTGTTGCCATGGATGCGATGTTATTGCCTCCAGATGCCCAACTTAAGTTTATTCCAGTGCGATTCGGTCGCCTGTGGAGCCAGAGGGAGGCCATGTACGGAGCGTTGATCACCTTCATGGCGTGGGACGGCAGCGACGGACGGCCACCGGGGCGGGATGTTGTTCTGGTGACGGCCACGACGGTGGGGAGTATCAGCACTACGCACACGCGCGGAGCCATCGCACGATGCGGTTGCGACGGAAGGGAGGGATCCATGGCAACAGTGGACAGATGCAACAAATGCGGTGGCGATGGCACGTCATGTCTCAGATGCGATAACAGCACAAACTCAAACGCAGTCTATGGTGAGTGAAGGAAAAACATGCCGGCGGGCACATCAATCTACGGAGGACATACAGCGTGTGCTGATTGTCTCACGGTTCTGTCGTTCTACAGATGACTGCGGCCACTGCGTCCTGGGCACTACAACCCTCGCTTTCAACTTTGCCAAGGACTGTCACGGGAAATGTCATGGCAACGCAACGATTGACGACTGCGGCGTCTGCCAGAGTGACGCCAACGCTAGGTCTGACAAGGACTGCCACAATCAATGCTTCGGACAGGCGCGCATCAACAGATGTGGCGTCTGCGTATTGGGTAGCACGGGCCAGCCAGCGAACAGCGGTAAGCCATGTTGGGATTGATGCTGCTGTTGTGACTGAGAATGAGGCTCGCCTCGATTCTATGGTTGTTATGTTGTTATGTTTCTGCTAAAGGCATCGACGAATGCGGAGTCTGTTTTGGCGACGGAAACAGCTGCAGAGAGTGCATGGTCAACGGCGAAGTGTGCAGCTTCGAATTGATCTCCTTCCAGCCGACTATTGTCCAGTCGCGTCAGTCGTTCACACTGACCGCCTTCGGGCTGGGCGATGCCAAACGCAACAATGCCACCTGCATGGCAACGGATATTGCATCAACGCAAGTGTAAGAGAATTGACCTCAATCATGATCATATACCTAAACGAATAATACACAAGCTAACCCTGTCGTATGCGACCACCTGTCCTAAGAGACCACATTCACGCGGTCCATAAGACAGCTCTTAATTGGTCTTTTGAATGGTCGCGCAAAACAGGTTTTATTCATTTATTGAATATAAAATGGAAAGCTCTAGAGACAAATCATTTCTTCAATGTTTGGTTCAGCTCATACACCTTACTTGCTTTCGCTTCTAATATTTGCAGGATTCGTATCGTTCATGAGTCAAATTGGTAGCCAGTTTGTAGCCTGAGAGTTGTGTCTTCAAATGGGCTGATCGTCCTTGAGTTATCCAGTTTTTTCATAATCACTGTTCCCTGCTTTGATTTGCACCTTCAGGTACCAGTTGGGCACCAGCAAGGCAATATCCAGCAACGAAGAAATGACTGTTGCTTTCAATGTGACCGTCATGTCACTCCCAATGGGCACCTATAACGTATCGTGCTTATTGGGTACATCACATGATCGATTGTTCTACTTCGCGAAGGGAGATGTGTTGCGAGTTTATGACAAGGCTGTTATTATTGTCAACGACGTAGTCCCGGATGTAATCAATGCAGATGAGCCGACCACAGTCGTTCTAAAGGTAAGAAATACAATGCCATGCATCCTTGCGGTTCCTTCTATAGCAAAACGATTCAAAAAGTGAGTTCGAAGATGTTGATTTGGCTCCTATATAGAGCCGTAGAAGATGGAAAAAACTCTAAATTTATCACGGTATCAGACGGATATCACATAAAACATACATTAAAACTACTTTCATGACCGAACAGTCGCACTTTAATTGATTCTCGAAAGTGTATTTGATCGGAGGCAGCAGTATTTTGTCTTTGAGAATCGTATGCTCAGTATTATGAGAGTAGCATGTATTCCTATCAACTTCAAACTTGCTCCCTTGGTAATCTGATGCCCTTCTACGCTTCATCAATGAATACAAAGAAACAATGCAGGAAAAGAAGACAGTTTTGCCTTGCTATATCTCTTAAGGGTACATTCGCAATCTGTAAATTCAAAACTGCCTACAGGAAAATCTCATTCTGCGTTCAAGCTGCTCGTCTCTACAACCATCTGCTAGCCTCTCATCACGAGATTTTAACCACCGCCAAGAAGCCAAATTTTAAAAAATCCATCCAACAAATTGATCTGTGTTCCCTTTTAGACTCCTTCCTTTAACATATCATGTACATAATTTTAGCTGTATTTATTTAATTCTGTATATAGTTAATTGCTCGCCATTCTGTGAAACGTACCCAAGAGGTAACTGTACTATGCACATGTATATTATAGTTGAATGTGAGGATAAATAAATTATAATGATGATGATGATGACAGAACCATTTCCCATTCTCTCCATTATTTCTAAGACTGTGCTGCTTCTATTTCGCTGCAGGGTCAAGGCTTCCTCGATTCAAAGGAAGCCAAATGCGTCAGCGAACTAGACCAGCAGTTCGTGGATGCGCACTACATCAATTCATCTGCAGTTCAATGCACGTTTAAAGGAGTCAGCGGTGGCAACGAAACTGCAATCTCGCTGAGGACTACCTCGTTTGAATACGGAGATCAAATGTCTCGCAATGAATCTGTGTTGAGACTGGTGCAGATTGTTTGCCGAATACCGACAGTTCGTAAAGTGAAAACGTTAAGGAATGGCAAGGTCGTGCGGTTTTTTCTCAACAAGCCAATTCGTTCATCGCCTGGAAACGACTGTAAGAAGTACATGAGCGAATCCACTGTTCAGCGGCTTGGCCGTGCACGATGCCGCATGCGCACTCCGAGGCAGCTGCAGATTAATTTCAATCGACCGAGTACCTGGAAATCGCTGACTGCAGAGCGATTTGAGTTGAAGTCGAGTTCCCTCAAATGTCAACAAACGATCAAGACGAAAGTGACCGAAAATGAGTTCATCGTAACTTATAACGAAACAGAACGAATCATATGGCCAGCGGCGGTCATCATTGGACCAGGCGCACTGCGTAAGTGATGGCACAATGATGCGTGATTTCCCAGCCATAAGATAGCACAATTTCAAATAACCAATGTAAGATGTTTGTTTGTTTAATTTCAAGGTCCTTGTGGCGCTGTGCATTTCTACGGAACCAAATCGACTGGAGGTATGGGACGAAGGATGAAGTTTGAATGGTCGCTGAGAGCAGGGAGCGACGGAACGGAAGACACACCCCCTGAGGCCATGATGACTTCGAAGAGATCGAGATTCTCTGTCTGGTAAGACCCTCAGTTGCATTCTAAACGTTGCATTGTCTGATTTCTTGCTGGTGATATCACTTTCCACCAAGTGTTCTGATCCTTCTTCAGACATGTCCACAGGTTTCTGAATAATATTATTATTTGATTGGAGTATGCTTGTGTTTCGTTTTCTGCAGGGCAAACGATTTGAGGGCGAGCGATTCTTATAACTTGACATTATGCGTTGTGAATGTCTTTGAGAAGAAGAACTGTTCGTGGCGTGAATTGTCAGTGGACAGCACCAGTCCGCTGATCATGGACATTGGCAAACGCGTCATCACGATGCGATCGGCCAGACCACTTCGACGCGCAGGTAAAACAATCAAACAGTTCTAAGAGTGACAATCAAAACAACAAATTAATGTCACTTTGAGACTTGTATCTGTCCTGTCTGTGCCTCGTGGTCATCATCATCATCACAGCTATGTAGATCTAGCAATATTACAGTAAAATATAGTTCATGAAGTAAATTGTTTGAGTTTTGTAGTACTAGTTAGTGTAAGACGCCCTTGTGGGTACTGCTAACTCAATTGGTTGCTCCCCGAGTTCTAAATGTAAATTTATTTGTGTATATATAGAATTGAAAATGATTTGAACACCAAATATAAACAAACAAACAAAACAAATCATCATCATAGTCATCATCATCATCATCATCATCATCATCATCATCACGTATCTTTATTGAAAAAATAATATTCAAAGAATACACATGTAGAAGGCATGCTTGGCACTTACACTACACGGTGGATTATAATACGATATTTACAATATAGCCTCGATCACTCTAGTTCTAAATACTGC
>OFHS01002215.1:0-22420 GCA_900245855.1 Calvadosia cruxmelitensis
TGCTTGCTCTTGACTTTCAAATATTGTTAGAATGTGTTATCTAAAGTACGATGCGCAATTCTAACAGTTTTCTAAAGAATGTCGCTTATCTAAAAGTGGTTATAAAGATGAAAGCACAGACTTTTACATAAGTGTGATAAACAGCAGTTGCATTAAAAACCTGTGAAATCAACTCAATTTAGGTTTGTTTTTACCTTGTTGTACAATTTCTGGTAATTTCTTCTTAAGTGATCATATCAATAGAAGACAATGTATTAGTTGTTTGTGGTGTGTTTTTTTGTTCAAGGTCTAAACGATCCATAGTGAGTGTATCAGTGTGCCTCTTGTCTGTATTTTGAAGGATGCTTCTTTGGCTAACGCTCTTTCTCAATTCAATTGTTTTACCTAACAGGAGAGCAAAGACACTGCCAGATCTGGGAAAGAGTCTTCAATGGCCAAAGCCACCTCGTGTTCCCCATGATTTGACCGATGTGGAGCGAATCCTGAAGTCCTTGTTTGCTGGGTAGGGTTAACAAACGTTCTGCGTTGTCTTTTATGAGTAGTGTCGTGTATTCAACTGACAGGATCTAATTCTTGATTTTCAACTTTGCAATGTCACTAGACACTCCATTCCTCTGTCTCTCATCACTATTTGTTTCAAGATGCCAACTTTAGTGGCCCTCGAACTTTTAGGGCAATACCTTTCGCCTGTAAAGCTATTTATGGTAAATTCCAGGATTTTTTTGGCTTGTGCTTTGTCTACAAGACAGTACAGTAATATGCCACAGCTGTTATGACAGAATGCTTTGCTCCATAAATGTAGGTGGCGTGGAGGTTTAATCCTTGGAGCAGTTCCCAGGCGAGACTGGCCACAAGTGAGGAACAAGTGCTGTGCCATGGAGCTGCTCGATAGAAGGAGAAGAGACTGGGGATTTAAGCGCAAGTGGCAAGGCAACTACATGACTCTGGTATGCTGTCACCATCAATCTTTATAGATAGTGTACGTCAATGATCATCCCCCATGATGTGATTGTGATGGCGCGTGGAACCATTTAAAAGTCGATAACAACCGTATCAACCAGCTAGTGATGAAGATGCATTTAAAATTTCTATACTTCTAGGATTCGGAAAATCGAACTGCCGCTGCATTTTTGCGTTCATCAGAGAATTTGCAAAGAAAGACCAATGCTCCACAAGCTCTCTTCTCTTCTCGCTGCAAAAAGGCGAGTACAACTGATGCTGTATTCAAACCATTATTTTCAAATTGCTGTAATTTGACAAAATATATATCTTTGACTTAGGTTAATAAATCAGACTATTATTATTGGTAAATTATCTGGCCAGTTTGACCTGTTGCAAGTCTGCCACCGCTAACTTTATTATTCTGCAGTAGAAAAAGTTTTCATGGAGAAACAAAATAAGAAAATGTATTATATCCTTTGATTCTTCCCCTTTAGGTTAACAAACATGGCAAGAGCGAAGACCGTGTTGTTTTCCTGACGAACAAAGCAATTCACAAATTGAAACCTAACTATTCGGAGATGCATGTGATTCCACTTTCAAAGGTGAGATTTATTTAACAGAGAATCATATTGCATCTGTTTTGAAATCAATACCACAAACAATCACCAAGGACTCATTCTCATTTAGGTTGAAGGCATTGGCATCAGTCCCAACAGTGATCAAGTCATTGTCATCCGCGTCCACGGGAATGACCTCGTGCTCTGTCTGTACAATGATAACTCAGAAAATCGGGTTGTCGAGTTCATGTGCCTCATTTCTCAGGCGATTGAAAAGTAAGTGGTGTACATTGATATTGATTGCTTACATCTCCATTGATAAGCTAGTTGGCATTGGTGCTTTGTTTGGTGTGAGTTACCTGCTTGGAGACAGTGGTGTTGGTGTTTGCCTCGGATGGATGAGGTCCCTAGTGGAAAACATGTATATTGCACCAAATATCTTCGGGGTGGCGCAGAGGTCCTGAGCCAGGAACTGGCGACAACGGCGCAGAAATGTGAAAAGGCTGGTACTGAACACTGCTAAAAATCCCAGAATTTGGCATGGCGTAAGCTTGGCGCAGCACTCCCTGGTGTAGGCTTCGGTGTACGAAAAATGAACTTTCCAGTAAAGGACGAGGTTGGCAAGGCCGAGACAGTTTTACCACTTGGAGATTGTAGTAGTTGAGATAGTAAAAGGGTCAGTTGTCATGATAACCAATTTTGGCAACACTCATGTGTTGGCATGTAAGCAGATTTTGCATACATCAACTTAGAGAGGCTTCCACATGTATTCAAAGCATTTTATTTAATTTTATAGTTACATTTGGAATCGAGTAGCTAAACCTCTGCATGGATGTGGCACTGATGCCTAAAGGTAGTCTTGGCAACTTGTTGTTGCAGTTAATCAGTAATCAGCCATTCAGAGTTTTGTCCTTCAAGTTGAAAAAAAAGGCAAAAGAGTATTTGCTACGGAAACCAAGACACAATGCATTGTTGTTACCAGAACAGAGCCACCAGCAACTCTTCTTTACGTTGTAGGTAATTCTGTTTTATGCTATGATTTTGCAGAGAGACCGGCCGTGCTAGCACGTTGGCAATCGACAATGATCTTCGTTGTGTTCTTGGTAATCATGCTAAGAAGATCACAGTCCAATCATCTCGTGACAAGGTGCCGGTCATCCAATGCCCTAACAAAGACAGTGTGGTCGTATTATCAGCTTCCTAACTGTTGGAATATATTTTGACATTAGCAGGGGCTGTTTAGTGGGAAACGCTGCTGCAGAATTTGTACAACAGCTGTGCTGTTGGTTTGCTCTCCGATACATTTCAAATAGAATTCTTCATGATCATATAGCCACTTGGGACACATGCTTTTTAACATTGTTTAAGCACAAACTGTCTGCACGGGATGCATAGGCAACATGCAACACATGAAATTTTATACAATTATAAAATAGAAAATTTGTATGCTATGTGCTAGCTCAGTTAGCCCTAACTAGACATGGCTGAATTAAAAACGTTCAACGAATGTGCTCTATGTACAATACGAATTTGATGTTATGAGCTGTGACTGATTTTTTGCAAACTGTCCTGACTCTACTTTCTTAGCTCGGTTAGCTTGGCGACTTTTCTGCTTGCATAAGGTTGTCTTGCTCATCTTTCAAGATTTCTAGTTTCTCTTGAACAAGCATCTAAACGGAGAAGAAAAACTCAAATTTATGCTGAATAACGATTCATTTGCAAACAGTGCTGCTGATCCTTCCTTACCCATACATTGTCACACGATATACCCTTATGCATAGGTAAAATGAAACCTGCCTATAATGGTCACCTTTGGGACCTGAGGAAAATGACCTCTATAGCCAGGTGATCTTTCTGTCCAGGTTGATTTCTATAGAAAGTGTTATTTTGGGGTTTTGAAGAGAGGCCTTTATACACAGACGGCTGATCTAAACAGGTGATCGCTAATACAGGTTTGACTGTAGATGGATATACTGTTGCCATGGCACTGTTAATAGTGGCCCCAGAAGGTTCATAAAAAAGCTCGAGTAACCAGGACTATAAGCTTACTCAAGAAATTTAGTCTACAAAATTGCCGTAAATTAAAATCTTGAAATACTAGCAAGAAACATCACTGTATCATGTCCACTTTAATTTCAAGACAACCTTCAATTAAATCCCTACTATATAGTTTTAATGTGCCATGTTTGTGACCACATAAATCTTTAAACTAATAGAGAAGTAAGTGTTTTTAACATTTAAATTATAAGTTACGTCATTACATGTAGCTTACTGGGCAATAAACTTTAATGATCTCCCCTTTCATTTATTCATCAACACAAGGGACATTGTTCAACTGAATCTACTCGAATGTGAATTATTTCTTCATGATTGGAATCTTGGCAGATTTTTTCATTACAAAATGCTAGTACTTCAATTAAAAGTTCATTCAAATGCTTGTTGCTATAATTACACAACTTTGACAACTTACACAATTTTATTCCCGGAGGACCCCAAGGACCTGGCAATCCGTGATCTCGGGCATAAGCCCAGAGAAACGGCGCGATTTCTAAATATCTGACTTGAACAACGGCACTAAGCTGTAAACCAGACTATTGACGAATGGAGGATGGGCTACAACAACAACAACACAACTTTGCTTTTCATGCCTTGTGAGATTCTGCTTCTTCTTCGTTTCCTTCTTTTTTTGGGGGGGGATCTATCTCCAAATCACACAGAAGGCAGCCCTATTGAATTTCTCCCCTACTGCATATCTCATGATGACTTACTAGACCTACTGTTAATATTCCTAAATATTGGAAATGTTCGAGTCGAATCGAATCAGGAGCTGTTGAATAATCGAACCTTCAAATTCAAATGAACAGCATCCTTACTGAACATGGTCATAATAATCTGAGATGGACTATTTCCATTTTTGGCCGTGTATTTCTTCTAGTGTTACCTTCGCGGATGACACAATGAGTATTGCTTGGCTTCGAGACAGCAATTGAATTGCTTGCAAAAGTTCATCCACGGAAGCCCACGCAATGGCCTGTAGTGTGTGGTAACCAGCTTTGTACAACTGCCTTGCCCGTGCCTGAAAATTCAATTATAAATAAATGAATGAAATCAGAGAAAGCAATGTTACAGACAGCAGCAATTATACAAGAATTTTTCACAAGTATAATTAACTAAGATGGCTTCATGAAAGTATGGTGAGACAATTATAAATCCAATTACCGATAAAGGCAATTTAAAAATCCTTTGTTTGAAGCAGAGCTAATGAGCCTTTGTGGTATACAACCCATTCTTACATAAAAAAGCAATGCAGCAAAACAGCAGTACAATTCTATAAGCCCACAAAACCAATGCCTAGCTATTGACATAGAAGCGGTGTATATGGAGCGGAATTACCAAACAAAGATCATTAATCGGTTTATTTGATGACACGACACTAAGATGTAATGTTATTACGTTATATCTATCGCATGAGCAGCATTTGTCAGCCTGTACAGCAAAAGCTGTTGCAATGATGAGAATACAAAATTTCTTTCCGTAGAAGACCAATGTGGGCATAGTTAAAACATTCATTCTTCTCACTTAGTTTTTCCAGAATTCTGCAATGTGGACTGACTAACTGAGCATTTGTGACATGGTTATGTGGGTGCCCTGTTAGACAATACAGTACTAGGGACTGGTAGAAAATACTATTGTACACTTGGATTGAATTTAACTTCACCGAAATATCATTTACCTACATTATATGAGGGACATCAAAGTGAACAGGCTCCAGAATACATGCAAGACCTCTTGTTATACGTCATGGGCAAAACACAATCAGCACTGAGAGCAGGTTTAAAAATCTATCAATGCAAAACAACCCACGGGAAGAGATCATTCTGCGTCCTGGTGCCATGACTTTACAATGCTATGTCCTTCTATGACCCTGACAATATCAACACTGCAAGGAGGTCACTTTTGAAAATCCTATTCAAAATATTGATTTTGTTCCCCATTACCCTCTTTTCATGCAGTCCACAAGTTAGTTGCTTGTCATTTTATCGAACCTACCTCCAAGGTAACAGCAACATTAGTTTCCGTATACAGTCAACTCCGCCAATAACGGTTCCGCCATTACCGGAATTTCGTCAATAGCGGTGAATTTTTGAGGTCCCAATGATTGTTACGATCTGCCTTTGCTAAATATATTCGTCAATACCGGTGTCGCCAATAACGGTTTTTCGTCTATTTCAGTTTTTAATTCTGGTCCCAGACGACAAATAATTCGCACTTATCGGTGTTTGAGTTCCTTCAAATCAGTTTGCACGATATTGATTCAGCTTCGAGGTCATGAACACGTATTCTGTCATCTCCTTGTACTTGGACAGCCATGCTTCCATTGCAGAAAGCAGCAGAATAAAGCTGATAGCATTTCAGGACAAAATTGAGTCTGCAGCTCTATCGTCTCTCCGACAGACAACAATGACTTCTTATTCAATCGTAACTAACAATTGCACAATAATTATCTGTAACTGATGTGACGATTAGCTGATTTCTGCTGCTATATGTTATAATAAAACAAAGGATTACGTCATTTTCATTGTTTTGCCTATACCGGATTTCACCAATAACGGTTAAATTTGGACCGTCCCCAGCAGACCGTTATTGGCGGAGTTGACTGTATTACAGTAAATTGCTAGTTTAAATAATATTGATCATGATGATGAATGCCATTGCAAGCATGCAATTACCGTACCTGCTTCACACCCGGAATTTCCATGAGAGGTATCAGTTCAGCACTGGCAGTGTTTGAGAGCCTTTTGGAAATTGCATCAAGTAGTGGTACAAGATACTGAAACATAGGCAGCTCCTTCAAAAGACGAGATCGCACAAAATTAGCATGACTGCTTTAGAAAATGTAATCTACTGCAACAATGATTTTTATACAGCTGGACAATATCACAATATGCAATTTCCAGTCGGATGCTGTTACAGGAACTGACATGACATACCTTATGAACAGTGCAAGAATTTAAAATATAATCTGATTTAAATTATATATTATAATTTTATACAGTGTTATGTTCTCAGCATAATAAATCAATAAGAGACAATAGACAATAAGATGAAGGTTGCTCAACAATAGGATATATATTGTCTGACAAATACACAACCTGTTATGACGACGGTAGTACCATCTTTGACTAAACATGATTACACACAGCTTCGATTTAACAGATATCGTAATGAGACATACATGAAATGGAGGCTAGCCTTGTGTGAGGGTAGCACAAACAACATACATGATGTGACACCATCAATGTGTTATATTAGATTTATGCTCTGGCAGATCATTTTGGAATAATACTACTTGTCCATACAAAATAATTTACACCTGACAATACATCCCTGAGTTAGTGACTTGTGAGTTGTGAGATGTACAGTATAATGCTCTGACACGCTCTAATTGCTCTTATCAGCAATTAAATCCAAATGGTTTGACTTTTGAGAAGATTTGGTAGAAGATTGAGATGAAGAGTGAGTGATTGAATGAAACATCTGAGGCCTTATTCATAGACAGGGACTAAAGCATAGTCCGAGACTAAACATCTAGTCTGGACTAAATTGTTAAAATCTGTATATGGGACTTGAGATTAGTCCCGGGCTATGCTTTAGTCCCGGTCCATGAATAAGGCCACTGAAGTGGATGCGAGAACAAGGACAAATGCTAAGAGACTAACCCAAACAACTTCATTCTTCAACTATGTGAAATTATTTGCGACAAGCACAAAATTAAAATTGACAATCGCGAATGACTAACAATAGACTGTATGCATAACACAATATCTACAAACAATGCACACTAACAAATTAACAACGAAATATGAATACAGTGTAACCCGCTTAAGCGCAAATGTAATTTGCCAACGATATCCTTTGCTCTTAACCAAAATTGCGCGTATCCGAAATTGACGAAAACAAAGGAATTTTCAAAACAATAGGTTTATGCAACACATGAATTTTTCAAAACAATAGGTTCATGCAACACAACATAAAATACAAACTTCATGGTAAACTAGATGCCAGTTCAAATGAGAATACATAAAATGTTGTTACGCTTATTTACTATCCTTACTGCTCATTCGAGGTGTCGACGACCTATTAACTCCCAGTTGGGTCATCTGCACAAACAAGGCGCTATCCGGCACGACAGTGAAACAAAAACATGCAGAAAACTGCTGTTAGTAATTGCTCTTAAGCGGATATTTATCTATTCTTAGTGAAAATTATTTGCAGATAGGCGGGTTTTCCTCTTATCTGAATTGCGCTTATCAGGAATTGATTAATAGGGTTTGTACTCAATAAAATCGGTGCATAGCAAGTTGTTTGCAGATAAACGGGTCTTGCGCTTATCCAATTTGCGCTTAAGCGGGTTACACTGTAGCTACATAAGACAACAGGCAAAGTAAACAGGATGCTAAACAAAAACATGTGAACAAGGACAGGGAATGCTCTATGAAATAACAACATTTTTATAAATCGCTTATACACTAAATCATTGTTGCTACAAAAAAAGAAACTCTTTACAATCTATATGTAATTACCAATAGGCGCTCGCTGCGTTGCTCAGGATAGTTTTCCTAACGATGCATTGATGCGTTTCCTCACCACATAAATATACTCAAGCAGTTTGCCATTTTCAAATAAATGCCAATAACTAACAGTTGAAAGCATGTGAAAATGTTTGAGTACTGTTACCACACAAATATATCATATTCGTTTCTGACAAAAGCAAAACCGGTTATTTCTACATAGCAAGTACCATCACACCAATCCTGTCCTCCTAATGCAAGGATAATTATTTTGCTTATGTGAGACCCTTGTTGGAATCATGTACACCTGTTTAGAGCCCAAACTTGCTGAAAGACATCAAGCTGGTAGAAAAGGTGCAACGGCAATTCACAAGGTGGAGTTGCACTAGTTGCACTAGGGCAAATGTTTCATTTAGTAATTATCTCGATCAGCTGGCGATGTTGTCATTCGAATCATTAGAATCAAGACGTCTAAAGTTTGATTTAATTATGACTTTCAAAATTTTACATCATCTTTTTGAACTGCCCTGTGATCAGCTGTTTACAAAAGAAGTCAGCACTATTCTTTACATGGACATTCTCAAAAGCTACGAAGTAGATACATTTCTCATAATAATCAGTGTATGTTTTCCTTTTGTAATCGAATCGTTCCCTTTTGGAACTCATTACCAAACGATGTGGTGTCGTCAGAGTCACTTTACTCATTTAAAAGTAAGTTAGATAATGTTAACCTTTCACAGTGTTGTAAATCGTTTTAGGCTGCCGTATATAAGTGCAAGTCCTTCTTGCCTGTACTTGCATGTCAAATGTATGTCTGTATTTTCAACATCTTTGACAAAAATAAATCAAATCAAAAATAACTATTGCACACCTTGGCAAAATGAAGAAGCAGACAAGAGAACGATGACGCCGATGTGAGGAGACTCTGAAGGTAACCACGTGTTACTTCAAACGCATCGGCAACATCCCAGACTGATTTGCCGTTCATCAGATTATACAGCATCAAGGCAACGTAGAGACGATGGACAACAAACATTTCAACATCAAGCTGAAATAGAATGAGGAAAATAAGTTTGCATTTCAGTATGGAAAAATCAGACAGAAATGCATCTGCCCAAAGCTGTGAAACACTAGGCCTAACAACAAATATACAGTAACAAATTACCTTTCCACTTCGCTGACCAAAAGCCTTCTTGCCTACAAAACTCTCGGGAACACCAATGGCCATCGCAGCTGATAATTCATTCTCTGTCATTTTAGACATCTGAAAACCCAAAAATTACATTAATAGGCAGCACGTCTAAACACTTGAGTTTCAAGTAACTACAAAGTACTGTTATTGAAGTGACAGAGGCATCGACCTAGGGGCGAATTTAACCCAGGGTTCTATGGTTTCCAGAAACTGGTCAAATCTATGGTTGAAAATATCTTTTGGTAGAGGCAATGAAAAAATTCTGTTTCCAGACTGCTGCATTCCAATATGGTTTCTTCTGCTCAGAACCCTATCATCTATATTTCAGTCTAGTTGGGGGGCATATATCCATCGTTATTTCTGATCTGTGATTTATTAATAATTCTGCCCCCGTCGCTGGAACCCTTTTGGCACCATCTATATCAGAATGTACGGCATTTGATCCATCTCCTGTCACATTTGCAATCTGATTTTGTAAACACAACACAGCAACTCGCTGGGGACTGGATCTTGTTAAAACGTAACACAATCTCCATGAGGATTTCGCATTGACAGTGCTTGAATATTGGGCTCATAAAGTCTCCATTCGAAGCAGACTGAAACCTACACGCCATTCAAATGTTTTACTGGATTCATTCCTGCATTGGCTAATGTGTTTGAGACATTACTTGTACTGAACATAGTAAAGGGCAATCGTATGTTAACTTAACAAGTATTTAAAGTGCAATAGTTGACTTATAGTTAGAGTAATCTGCTAAGAACAATTAATTATATCTAATTAAAACAACAAATCTGGAATTAACTTAGATAAGCAAATGGGAGCAATGCTTCCTCAACAATCAACTGTCTTCAGGATATTTAAATGTTAAGCACATCTTACACATTTATAATATGCCTGCCAGTTGAGATGGATGTTGTCAGCAAATTCCAACGGTGTGACAAGATACACCAGGTGGAGATCACCAAGCAACACCAGGTTGGCCAAACCACGCTTTAGCTCAGAACAAATCCGATGGACAAGATCTGCATCCAAACAGCCTAAAGCGTAATCCAAAAGCAGACTCAAGCTGAATATCATGCAAAACAGGCAGTATGTTAATGAAACACTTCTGCTGCCAATGAAACTGAACTTGGTGCCATAATAATAATAATAACAAAATGCCAGTTAAGTTTTGCACAATCTGATTAGCTGAGAGGTATGACTAGAAATGCAGCAAACACCTAAAACGGTTTTCGTCAATTCATTGCTTACATAGTTTTGAACATGCCCTGGGGTTGAATCTAACGTTGCACAAAACTGTCTGTCAAAACTGTAAGGATTTTCCTAAAACAAAGACTCGGCTCTTTGATCGGTTAACCTCATTTGACTGATGTTTTTGGTGGGAAAGTTGAAGATTTTGGGAGAATGGCTTATCAGTCAGAAACATAAATTAACATTTAACAATTGTATATTTAGTTGACTAATTAGTTGATAATTATATCGTTACATAAAAAGGTTACTACAAGGCCACATGTGTTTGCTGTTTGGTTGCGTGATCCAAACATTTGGGACGCAGGAAGACACTAAAAAGCTACGTTTCTCTTGTCTCCTTATAGTTCGCGTGTTCTGATAAGGCAATCTATGTGGTAACCCTTAAAACCAATGCAAGAAATTCCATGTTCATAAACATATCACCAGAAAAAGGTTCTAATTACAGGCGTAACGGTAAGTCAAAATCAGGAACACAATAAACATCAAAATTTGAGCAAATATGAAAACTGTCTGTCGTCAATGGCTGTACAGTCAAACCTGTATTAGCGGCCACCTCTATAGAGCAGACACCTGTGTATAAAGGCCACTTTCAATAATCCCTTAAAATGACACTTTCCATAGAAATCAACCTGGGGAGAAAGGCCACCTGTCTATAAAGGTCATTTTCTTCAGGTCCCAAAGGTGACCGCTATAGACAGATTTTACTGTATAGTGTTTATGCTTACAGTCTATTGTTAGTCATCCATGCATGTTAAAAGCAACAGAGCTACTCAATAATCATTCAAATACAAGTCAAGATAGTTTGCAGTTAATTGTAATCAAATTCAACCAAAGAGAACTAAGAATTATGAGCCAGCTTATCAGCTACTAGTGACCTCATCCAAATGATCCCAGAAGGCAGCAGCTGTGGTCGTAATAGACCACGTTTCACACTGGATGGACTCTCTATCTCAACGGACAGGAACCAGTATTGAGTCAGTCATACAACAAGCTATTCAGTGTCTGTCACTGAATACTGAATTAGCACGTCGAGAACAGCACCATCCGATGACACTGCCTTAACATCAGCGTTCGGATTGTTAATTCTCTGTTCATGGTCATCCACGGGCTCTTTTTAAATTTATGACATTATTCTTATTCTTATTTAATATCAGCTTCCTTGCAGCTGTCGGACAGAATTACCTATAAAGGCAGCTCTTCCCAAGTCGGTCGTACAGAGATCATTTTTATCTGTGTTGTCAATGCCTGCTTTGTCGCACAAAAGATCCAACTCAGACAACCGTCCAACAGTAGTGAGTACAAGGTCTGTTATGTTGCATTTTCCATCAGCGTTCATTTGAAGATAGAAGAGAGTTGACTTGAAAAACTGAATCACATCATCAGTAGTTTTGCAGATCTAATGATGAGAAAACCTAGATGTAAATTCCACACAATGTCCCTAACATAGACGGACAGAGAATAAACTGACAAAATACAACCTTTCTGTGATCAAAATCGATTCAATCTCCCCGAACAAACACCACGTCCTAAAAATGTACTAATTTTGTTTCGGAAATTTTAAATTATTCTGCAGTATCTCGTCAGATCTTAGCATTTCAAGGCAATCGCCATCGTTGCTTTTCAATGGCTGCCAATTGCTTACTACTTGTGTACATCCAAGTGACGATGGAGGAGTTGACAAGAAGAACAGACATGGTCTGCTACAAACAAAACACACTTGGAGTGACATTTTTATGCCGTTGTTGACTAAGATACTTTGACTGTATTAACATAACCTAATAGATATTGTTTTCATGTACAATCTATGGAACATTATTAGGAAGTAGAACATCTGACCATCTGCATCCATGTTACTGGTTTTATTGCTATGGAAACCGAACCAATCAACTAAACACAGTAATGCAGCTACTGTGATTGAGTAAGGTACACCTGCGGAAGCAAGATAGCCTATTAATAACTATAAATGTCAATGTAGTCTAGCAGGTAGGATGTGTGGCTGCCAGTCATGCATCTTGGGTCGAACTCACGACCAATCCTACAAGTAGTACCATTGCGTCTTCTGTGGTTTGATTTTCACCGGCCTCAAGGGAGAAAACTATTGGATTATAAGGTTACTCTCGTTAAACAACTACACATTTATATGTAACAGCAGAAATTGCTTATAATGTAGCCTTCTCTTGTGAACAACGTCATGAATTCCTGCTTCCCCAGGATGGTTTCTCCTTTGACTTAATCGAGAACGATTTAGGTTATAACGTAATACAGTTTATGATGTATGCTTCAGAGGCATCTAGAGGAATCGCATTATAAGAGGCTTGCATACATTTTTGATCTTTATCTGAATCCGTGTTTTCTAATCGCAATTCGCAGGTCATGCCGTTCTTCAAAAACACTACTACATACTTGCATACGCTGTACAAATATAGATACTTCCATACACAGAATATTGTAAACACACATTTATTGGTTAGAGCTGGACCAATAATGCTGGGCTTCTATGATCAGAACAATAGATTAACAATCTTGGCACTGTATGCAATGAAACAGACTTTTGCTCTATCTCCTGTCCATGCAATATGCCACTTTGTGGATTTATTGTATATGGGCTTCGATTCCTTTGCTGCATATCTAAAATTGGTAAGTAACCTCAGTAAGTTTTACTTTATATTCTGCTTCCCATGATCTACCATTTTGTTATTACAGAAAATATTATTGAATTGTTTCGCGGCGATTGAAGACAACACCATAATGCAACGGAAGATTAAAGTATTACGAAGAAACACAATTTATTGACTGAAAGAACAATCAACTGTTGAAATCCAATTGATCGATCTAGGAGTCCGAGCAATGGAATCAGTTCTATCTAGAGTCACAATATTTCCCAACAATACAACGTTGCTGGGGCTGATTTATCAAATCTTCCTGCAAATCCAGAACTACCACAATGCTTGATTATCAGTCAGCTGGATAAATGCTTATAAATTTCACGTCAAAAACAAGAAATTTTTTGGAAAAGTAGGTATGAGCTACAACAAAAATATGACGAGATTATTAGCTTTTTTACCTTCAATGTGACTCCAGATAAAAAACATTGCTATGCTTCAGAGTTACATAAAACATTATGGCTGCTGTCACCTAGCAGTTAGGATGTCTACATGTCAATTAGGTACCCTGGGTTTGATTTCCTGCCAAGCCGACATATAGCCATGTCTATTTGTTGCATCTGTCATGCGGTTCTACAATTATGTTGGGGTCCCACAGAGGACAAGCTATGTGATTTATTGAATTAATCTCTGTAAGCAGCCTTCATCCACACATTTAATTTATATGACTTGTTTAGCAAAAACAACACCTTCAATCCAATTAAGCTCAAGACAAGCGAGCGCATTCCTTTGTTGTCGTCATGAGCGAGACTGCTATAGCACTTGTCGCATGGACCACTGACAAGATCGAGCACCTGCAGAAACAATATGCAAACTATGAAACTCTTAAGAAAATTGACTAGACAAATTGTAGTGCTATTATCTTGTATTGGTAGACCTCTCTTTCATGTAATCTCTTCTGTATAACTTAGTGTTCCATGGATTGTTGATCAATACATGTACCAAAGCATCTATTGCCTGTAATCTGTCTGGCTTGACTTCATGACTGAGTCTGGTTCAACAAAAAATATGCAGTATGAGCTTCGCAAAGGAATGGGCATCTGTTGCTATGCATT
The DNA here is from genome assembly GCA_900245855.1 of Calvadosia cruxmelitensis. Taxonomy (NCBI): domain Eukaryota; kingdom Metazoa; phylum Cnidaria; class Staurozoa; order Stauromedusae; family Kishinouyeidae; genus Calvadosia; species Calvadosia cruxmelitensis. Next base: position 14,234 of record OFHS01002215.1, read on the forward strand.
TTTGGCCAGCAATGTGTACTGTGCATTGTTTACGTCACCCCAGGCTCAGATACAGCTCTAAGTCCTGAGACTTACCTCAATCCTGTTTTAGCTATTTGAATGCCATGGTTTGCAAAAGCATGCATAGCAAGAGATGCACATTTCATTGCTTGCAGAAAACACCGTCTTTTAAACAGACAAACATATCTGCAATCAGATGCTTGTGAAATATAGGTACAGATGATTCACTGCTGCTTGATAAACAGTTGAATTCAGTTCATAACGATCTATTACGGACAAATGATATGACTTTATGTGTAGGCAACTTTCCCTATCAAATGCTTTATACAAATATGACTAATATCAAAGGCTAGCTCCAACTTGGTTTACTCTTTCTGCTTGATTTATGCCCACAACACATTGATGTCTCAATTTCAGTTGTCAACCTTCCATCACTCAACTTCAGCTATCCAAATAAACAATGCCAAAATGCCACAAAATATTGGCCTTATACGTAAACAATAAAGATACTGTAAGACCTTCAGAATATACCAATGCTATGCATTTACCTTTGCTTTGTCTTTGGGCTCTATGATGACAATGCTCTCACCAGCAGAATCAATGCCAGCCCGCCCAGCCCGCCCTACCATCTGCCTGTATCGGCTTCTTGTTAGGAATTCTCGACCAATGTAAGGGGAGCGGAGAATTACCCTGAAAATAGAAATGATGCTACGGTGATACAATAAAATCTTTTTATAATGGTCACATCTGAAACCTGAGGAAAATGACCTTTATAGACAGGTGGCCTTTCTGTCCAGGTTGATATTTATAAAATGTGTCATGTTGGGGTCATGAAGAGTGGCCTTTATACACAGGTGGCTGCTCTATAGAGGTGGCCGCTAATACAGGATTGACTGCAATGCAATCCCCTTATTGCAGTGCAACCCAAATAAATTCACTACAAAAGTAGCAGATTCGAAATCACATCTCAAGTAATTTTCAAGTCATCAATTCCTTTTCTGGAGTATTCATTATTCATTACATTATACATTATTCATTATATATGAAGTACATAATTATTGGAATTATGTTTCCTTTCATTTCACTGGGATCAAACTGAACACAAAATTTCAGCACTTCTTACAAATTAATTTCATGAAAAGTAGTTGCAGCTGTAATTAACTATTTTTCAGAATAGTATAATTTTTGTGAAGCAATTTGCACAACAATGCACCTTACTAAATATCACAATCCGTTTACTATCACAAGGTTCAGAAATCAGTAGTCAATTTAGTTAATACCAGTTGCAGACTAACTTGCAAGTGACCTCATGTTGCCACTTCATTAAGTTTGATATCAACACTGCTATACATGTCACACATTTTCACGGAAGCCTTATAAAAACTGAAGTTAATAAGACCACTGACATTCTCTTGACTGATTGCAACATGATACTTAGAAATGTTTCCATGCAGGAATACAACTCATCTCGAGTACATATTACTGATCGCTACACATAGTCAGTAGTGTACTCAAATAGGATATCCCCTAATATGAAAACGGAAGAGGCAATCAATATCATAGCCAATGACCAATGAAGCCCATGACTTACCTTCTGGCTGGCAAATTGACACCAGCTGCTAACGTAGATGTGCAACAGAGCAAGCACAATACTCCACCACTGTAGGCATCCTCAATAATCTTGCGCTCATCAAGAGTAAGACCGCCATGATGATAAGCTATTCCATAAGTGATTGTCTTCTTCAGTACGGGACAAATGGAGCTCACAGCATTTCCAAGAGCATGCAAAACGTCTGCCTTTTCAGCTGATTTGATGCTTTTCAGGTCACTAAACATCACATAAAATAAGCAAATAGAATTAAACTGAGTACATCAGAAGTGACGAAATGGAAAGTTCAATTAAATCTAAAGTACCTTGACAATGATCTCATCAATAGAAGCGAGACATTTTCACAGTTTTTCTTTGTAGGACAAAATACAAGGCAAGAGTTTTGCGGGATAACTTCAGCAACCAAAGCAGATATCAGGTCAGGATCTTGCTTCAAAATTGCTTTTGATTGATGCTACAACAAAAGATGAAGTATTTCTTCAAGATTATGAGGATATGTCACATGTAATGAACAACTAAAACACAATCTTACCAAATCTGATTTCATTGCTTGAAATACAGGGGACCACATGAATGTTATACAATACTTAAACATCGGCAGTCACCAAGTACTGCAGCAGATGGTTTAAAAGCACACACAGTCTGTTATTACCAGTACGCATTAAGGCATATTGGACTGAAAAGTATAAAACTGTAAGTCTAATACTGGGTTAACTATACAGTGCAAGGCATAGAGTACAAATTGTACAAAGACTTCAAAGTGAGTTCCATCATAACATTTTCACAAAATAAATATTGGCTAGCTAGACAGTGAACAAAATCTTAAGTGTAGAAAGATGATGGTTTGATGTAGATGCACATTACTCATATGAGATGCAGTTCATAGGAACACATGATCTAACCTTTAGTGGACATATCTTTCGTTCCAATGTCAATGGGTTTTCTTCCTTTAATTTTCCATTGCTGACTTTGTACAAACAGTTGTTCATTTTCACAAATTCAGTCAATTCAACCTGAATTATATTGAAGGAGACCCATAATTACTACATCATGCTGCACAACAGCAACTATTAAATTCATCATCATAGATAAGTTGTTTTGGCGTTTGGTGGGAGCTGCTTGCCCGCCAATGGCAGGAGTCGAGATAGCAAATCCCTCATCACAATCAAGCACCAGTCACACTACTAATTCAGTGGAATTCTTATGATTTTCTATTAATGAATTTAAGGGAGGGGCAGTGTGGGAAAATTCCTATTATCCCATTCGAATTTACTGTGATGCAAAACCTAGTGTTTAATTTACAGCCGATGCACAAATTCTGGTAAAACAAATGTTGATGACATACCCCAGACAGAAAGGAAAGCTATGCCACAACTCAGTGGCGTAGCCAGCTCCCAGATGTTGGTCCTGCTCCCGTAGGCCCGTGGCTTGTGCATCTGTGTGATCTGTAGTCAAAACAATGCAGTCACAGGTCTTCGCAGACAGTTTCCAGCAGTGCTGTTCGCTCACTCCTGCTCCTCAGAATGAGCAGGACTAGACGTCCATTTTAGGACCGCATGGAATGCAGAAACAATAGAGCAAGGCCCTGTTCAACCAATCAAAGCACAGCAGAAGTTACGTCACTCCTGCTGACTGAAACGAGCAGGACTGCGGAAATTTAGTGACTTCAGTGAACTCGTAGGGCCTCCGAAAGGCAAAAATGACCTGATTTGAAGTCATCGAAGGCAAGATAGGATTAGGACTTTGATTACGACAACCTTTAGGATTTTGAACATATCATTATCTCATTTATTGAAAATACCAATTTCGATTGAATTTCATTTGGTCCTGCTCAGCAGGACAAGCAGGACCGCTATCTACGCCACTGCCACAACTAGACAAACCTCGGTTACTACCGCATGGCCTGCAGACACTGTGGTGTGAGTTCAGCCTCATTTACAAGTACATTTAATTACATATAATGATCCAAGTTATAGGACTGTCAGAATCTATCGCTGGTATTTATAACCAAGGATAAGAACGATACATTTTATATGTACTCTGAGTAAGAGTAAAAGTAAACCGCTTCAAAACTACTCTGAGTAAAAGTAAGAGTAAATCAACTTGAAACTACTCAGAGTAAAAGTAACAGTAAGCCTACTAAAATGTTACTCGGAGTAAGAGTAAAAGTAAAAGTAAAAATGTTGCATTCAAATCAACAAAACTTGTACTTGTCTTCAACAGCAGTATGTTAAAATCTATATTGAGTTTCATGCCAGCCAAACAAGATGAAGCAACATGTTATGCATCATGTACGGCATGTGGTAAATATTTAAGTGTCACTGAGCATAATCACAATAAACTTACAAATTTTCAATTACAAAATAATAATTTGTAAAAGTTAATTGGTTACGCAGTGACAAGAACACTAGTCCTTCTGCCCTAAACAGGCACTCAAATGCAGATGATAATGCAGCACTGGGTGAGATGTGTGAATTGATCTCGGTAAATGACGAGCAAGTCATTCAACAACGGTACGTCTCTGAAAGAATGCAAATCTTGACTGCTGAAAACGAGTTGCAGACTCACTGATCTCCGTTGATAGAAAAGTGACTGGCCAGTTTAGGGCTTTTGTTGTTGCTCATAAAGGTATCATGATCACATTCATCCTTTGAAATATTGCTTTCTAGTGATGCTGATATGTTAATTTCCACTGCCACAGAAAAAATTTCTGTTACAAAACAAATTGAAACCTATATTGAAAATCAAGTGATGCTTCGGAAATACTTTTACTCAGAGTAAGGAAATACTTTACTCAGAGTAAGATACTTTGCAATATATTTACTCCGATCCAGAGTAAGAGTAGCACAAAATTTATTTACTCAATAAAGTAGCGATCCTGCCAAATTTTTACTCCGAGTACAGTATCTGAGTAAATTACTCTGAGTATTTCCTATCCTTGTTTATAACTACTATCGGTGCACGAGACAGAATAGAAGGCAAATTGCTGTAATCAAGAATTACATAAATCAAATACTACTGCCATTTCTTGCAACATTCTCTTCAAAAACTTTAAGAAAGTTTTAAGTCAAATATATTGTAAGCGAAGCATGGATCACGAAAGTCATGTCTTTGAAGCTTCTGCAAAAGTTTGGTTTAGGCAGATTTAGGCAGTTGATCAAGTGGCCAACTTTTCTGGACAATAGAAGCACATTCAAAGCTGACAGCGTAAAGAAAAGAGCAGCAACACAAAACTAGTGTCACGTTTGACAAAGCTGTACATCCAAGCAACATTCACATACCGGGCGAAAATCATTGATATAAACTTCAGCAGACAGGAATGTCTGAAGATCTTCAATGTTACCAAGAGTGGCACTCATACCAATAACTTGTGTTTCTTCTGAAGAAAGACATTAGAACAGACCACAATGACATCGAACAACTCAGTCTCAAATGCAAGCTAATTTCTAAATGATCACATAATGTCCTTGTGGAATGTCTCAAATAGACCAATGTCACAATCTATGGCAAGCATTCTTGACATTCCTGTTAAAATAAATTATTAATAAATACATTCATAAGAACCTCAAAGCACCATTCCAAAAAAGCCTTACTAAATGAGTAGATTATTTTTGTTAAACAGACTTCTAAGGTAGACCCACGCGACGAACCATCACCAATCATATGAAGCTGAAAACAAAATAAATAACACAAAATTATGATCTGAATATGACAGATGTTAGTCATAGTCAAAATAACAATTACAGGTCTCCAACAAATCACAACTTTTGTGATATTCCACAAACTTTTATCCATGTCATAAAATGGGCGCATAAAACTTTGCAGCATGCAATGAATACTGTATGTTATCATGTATAAGCCAAATTGCTAGAACCAAATTATTCATCTTGAAATTCCACCTCGGCCTGTATACAAGTACTGTTTTAAAGTACACATTAAATTCGTTAAAACAGAACGATTAATAGGAAAAACTAGGGGTCCGCTTACAGATGGTACTGATGATGGATTAAGTCATCGTCTAACCTGTATTCCTAACTGCTGGCTACAATAAGTGCTTGTGTCTGCGATGACTGGTCAGCCTGATTCGCGACGCGTATCACTGTGAGCAGTCAAAACAGGTGTGTGAGTTTGTGACACTAATAGTGGATGAAATGGATGAAGTGCGGCGTTATGTCGAGCATGTCATCGGGCGACCAAATGGGCAAGATGGTCACACACGAAGTAGTTGAGTAACTTGTGGTCCTGTTGATCGTCGTCATACACAGTAATGTAAGTATGGTAACAGTTATTAATGCTGTTCATAACTAAGGTCATTCAACTTGCAAACTCACTTAACACTGCGTACCATGAACAGAAAAACATTTCAGTATAAGGGAATAACCACCGTGTCATGTTTACCAGCCGGTGAAAGCAAACATATATGATATTTATTGTAGTCCCAAATTGAATCTCCTTGTTCAGACAATTATCACTTAATTATGTTTGCACTGACCAGGTCAGGACATAACCTATGATCTTGAACAGATGATGCTTGCATAAAATTCATTGCTAATAAGCATACCTCATCTACAACGACCAGTCCAAGTTCAGAGGTCCGCTCTTGGTCAATCAGACTGTTGACAATGCTGTTGGCCTTCAAAAATTGCAGCACATTCATTTCTATGGTGATGGAACGGGCGGCATTACAGACACAAAGAAAGAACTTAGCTAGAATGCGAAAACCTTGTACGAATTCACTTAAACATGTTATTAAGAAAAAATGTACTGCAAAAGGGTGAATAGTTATTGGGTGATAAGGTGCCAGCATCTATAGAGATGACAGTACTAAAACTGTATTGCCTACAGATTTACTTCAAAACTAGTTTGCAAGAAATCAGCAATTGGCTACGGCAAAATTACTCACCTTTTCAATTGTAGCAATAAAGATTGAATTCTTATGTCTGCGAACCCTTGGGGGGATCGATCCTTTCGAAGCAGCATATTGCTCCACGTGAAAATTCAAATCAATTGCAAACGGAGAAAGAGCACGGACCTTTAACAGAAAGGGAACCACATTGATCAACTAGTGCCATTCAATAACGAAATCCATTCATTTTGGACTGATCTGAGTATACTTGTGTTACTCAGGTGGCTTGAGATAAACTTTTACTTCTCAATTTATTGATAGGCATATTTATCTAGAGGAATGTACCTTTTCTTGAACTATGGAGACGTATGGCAGTATGAGTAATACGTTTCTCTTGAAAGATAGAACTTCTCGAAGCATGAGAAGCTCTGCCACCAACGTTTTTCCTCCGCTTGTAGGTAGGGAATAAATCAAGTTTCTCTTCTGATTCACAGCATCTAGCCGCAAACATTGGTCTTGCCAATCTAAAAAGCGAACGACAAAACAGTTGTTACTTTACACAAGAAATAAGGACAACATAGCCTATGCAAAAATACTATACTTCCTACTTAAATTATAAGAATACATGGGGTGTGATAGTACACAAATGCCTATCCCAGAGAAAGAAAAACTGAGAAAAGTTTCAACAGTTAGTCAACATAAGTCAACAACCCAACATGACAGATTGGAAATGGTACTTGAGTTATGGTCCACAATGCCACCCAAGTGGAGCCTCTATAAAAAATAACTCTACGGATATATCATTAAACAATCCACACATACACAGCTGTATATAGCGACCAGCAGATGGTATCCGTACTGAACGTTAACTGCCGGAACTTAATGAGTCATATCACATGCAGTGGGTCCAACTGTGAAACCATCCCACCATGATTCGCTGTGAACAACAATAAACAAATCATTTTTCAGCTACAATATGTTGAGGTGACATGTCTTGCACCGCACTTGGGATCGTGTTAAACATGGCAATTAGAACAACCCCTGAGTGCGACTAGTGGAATAATACCACGAAAACCAAGTAGCTCTAAGCACAAAAGTCAAAGACAGCGGAGACTAATGCGTTGTTCGGACAGCGAAGAAATAGCGGTGCTAATGTATGAGACGAGGAAGGGGCTTTCACATTCCATATATTTCAGACATGTTGCTGGTCTCACGACAGGGAGAGATGGCAGAGTTTTTAACGAGTACATATCGTCGTTGGTGCTACAGCTCTGTCGTGAGACACAGCGACAGACCAAGTTGTTGACAAGGCGATGCACAGACGAGAAAGAGGATAATTACGAGATGACACGGCTACATATGCATACGATCACATGACTACACTATGACAACATTCAAACTACACCTCGGCCATGCGTCAGCCACTACACCACCAAGCTCCTCACAACAAAAGCGCCCTGGCCGGAGCGAGGACTAGAGCAGCAGTGGCAATGGCAGGAGTATTAATAGCAGGCATGACATGTGTGACACGGTCATGGAAATCCACAAAAACACGGGCGTCTTTCTGTTCAAGATAAAGTCATCACCCTACATTCAAATGGGATGATAGGTGCGAATCAGTCGCTGCTTACCTATGTAGATGAAATATGTATCTGAATTTGGCTTTATTGGAAAAAAAAAGAATGACCAACAGCATACACACGTAGAAGGTATCCAGGGATACACTTAAACT
>OFHS01002216.1:0-22408 GCA_900245855.1 Calvadosia cruxmelitensis
ATAATAATAATAATAATAATAGTAACAATAATGAGATATGAGATATTAATGTAAGATATAAGATGCAGGATATAAAAGCGTCCAAATATAATTCATTTCTCTTTCAGTCGATGGATCCTGGTCATCTTGGGGTAACTGGGAAGGCGTTTGTGGATCACCAACGGAACATTCTCAACAAAGTCAATTGCGGACATGCACAAACCCCCCTCCAGCGAGCGGAGGACTGTCTTGTCAGGGAGACCATCAGCTAACAAGAAGTTGTCAGAAAGGCGAGAAATTCTTCCATTCCTTTCACTCAAGTCTTTTTGTTAACTATTTAAACACAGCGTGTAATCATTTATAATCACAGGAGAAATTCAGCCTTACCGTGCCATTAGCGAGATCCCCTGAAATGGTCGCTATTGACAGGTGGCCGTTGTAAGCAGTTTAAGTAGGCCACCCTGTGATATGTATTGGTTGGAATAGGCGTACGTGAGTAACCTTGGAGGAGATATGATGGCTCAAGTCAAGTGCAAAGTAGTAGGTCGGATTGAAGTAACTACCTGAACGGTAATAGAAAGATATATCTCTTCCATATTCTTAACAAAATGCTGATCCTTCCGGTCTTAAGAGACCACCTCTGTCATAGGACCACTTACAGTGCTCAATAAAAACAAGATGTTGTGCCTGGACTGCCTGAGGATATCTTGCATTTTCTGGTTTGTTCCATCGAGGAGAAGGATCAGCAAATAGGAATATAATTACATTTGTTTAGCGTTATTATTATGTTTGACGTCATGAGTCAGCACCAGATCTCTGTGTCTTTGGGGAAGGACACCATTATTGCCAAAACATCGTTGGTTTGACAGTAGGTGTATTTATTCGTGTTTTATCTCATCAGTACGATCGACTGACCTGTAGTTAATCGAGTCTGCGAATCTAAAGTCACATGTATTGATTCTTCTTTGCCCAGTTTTGATTTCTCTAATAATTATGGGGTGCTCTTGTGAATGCTGATCGGTAGTATGTATGTAGCATTTCATCGATGGAATAATCTCATTGAAAGATCCTTGCTTGTTATTGATCGTTATTGATCTTTATTGATCGTTGTTATTTATCGTGTTTGTGTTGTTGTTGTTGTTGTTGTTGTTGTTGTTGTTGTTGTTGTTGACTTTATTTTGAAAATCCATCAAGTTACAAGTAACTTTTTTTCATGGAGCAGAATTAAATAACATAATATAAAACAATGTAATGAATATTCTATTATATAGCAATATAAATCGTGAAAATTATAGTACATTTACAATACTATTGTTGTTTACAATCAAGTTTGAAATTTGCAATATTTACAGATGTTTTGAGCTGGCAGGGTAGTGCATTCCAAACCCTGACACCAGTAGACTGAAAGGAATGCAGATGCTTTTAAGCACCCTAAAGCAATCAGATGAAGCCGCACGGGTGCTTCTCTCGTAATTTTTTTAAAATTATCAATAAGGTAGGATGATGCCCCACCATTTGCAGTTTTCCACATCCAGACACATTGCAAATACCGAACACGCTGCCCAATGTCCATCCATCCCAGTCTCTTATGCATATCTTTACGGTGTGTTCTAAAATGACATCCTAAAATTATTCGCATCATTCTATTTTGCAATTTCTGCAATTTATCTACATCTTTGTTACTTAAACATCTTTCTTACTTATGTGTGAGCTGTAAAACAAGTGAACGATTGATGTCAGACTGTTTCAGACCCAATAAGTTGTTTAAAGGAAACATCCACTAGAACCACTGTAAATAAACTATCATTAATCTTAAGATTTAGGGATTTATTTTGATTTGTTATCCCTTTGTTTCATTTTGATTGTCTTCTGCTATTATCTACGTCAATGCTCTATTAATAGTACTCGTTTTCTCTTTCCAGGCATAATCATGCATGATTCGGGACACTTATGCATAGCATCCACAGACATCGATCCAAGGTCTCTTCAGCTTAGCAGTGTTCCTTGCGATCCTGTTGTATTCGCAGGCGGAAGATTTTACAGAGATGGAAGTGATTTGTGCTTCAAGCCAGAACACGACGGAGCCGATCCAAAAATTATCGAATCGAGTGATTGCGAAGATGACGATTCAAAATTTGTGCACACATACAAAGGGGCTTTCAAAAATGTCGCTAATGATCAATGCTTGCATCCGAGGGGAGGTGGAGCCAGCGCAGGTGTTGATCTCGTGCGAACAGACGGTTGCCTTAACGATGTCCTGTATTATAACTGGGAGGACTAAAAACAATTTTGCACTTCGCATGTTCGATCGGTTGTTCTTGAAGTGCGTGCAATTGTCAGCAGACAGCTTCGTGATTGTCCAGGAAACTTTCACATCACCATTATATCATTCACGCACGGAGAAAAGTAGATTTGAGTTTTAGTAGATTGTCTTCGGTGATGAAAACGCCATTCAGGAATAAATAGAATATCAGAAAACACTAATTTACAAGGGAATAAGAAACGAGGTTGTACACTGATAAGAGGTTGACTAAAAGAGGTTGAATAAGCGAGGCTAATTCATCGCAAGAGCTGTTATAAAAACTAGTTCGCTAGGCTTAGTAGAGTAGCTAACTATTTTAATTTGCTACTTCCATCTCTTGCGAATGGAAATTGAAAACACCAAACGTTATTATATTGAAGAAATGTGTTCATTTGCGTCGTTGACACTGTTATGCATCTTAGTCTCGTTTACTGTACATACTAGCCTCTTACGCATAAAATACTCTGTTCGATCTCTCCCTCGATTCGACTGTGGAGGACGAAAGACGAGAGACGATGGAGGCTTTCGCATTCCACGGATATATATTTCATAGACAAGTTGCTGGTCCCACGACAGGGAGAGATGGCAGAGTCTCAAGGAGTACATATGGTCGTTGGTGCCAGAGCTCTATGTCATGAGATACAGCGTAGATAAGAGGACAGACAGAGTTGTTGATACGACGAAGTACAGACGGCAAAGAGGATAATTACAGGAAGACACGGCTACATATTCTTACAATCACGTGACTACACAATGACGACATCAAGCTCACACAGACCGCGCGTCAGCCACTACACGACTGTCATTGGAGCTAACAAAAATAGCAACATATTCTATACTTGTCAAGCTGTCATTAATGTCTTGCATGTAGCACACCGCTAATGCTCAGCTTAAATGTATTCTATCTAAGAACCGTTTTTCTTCAGCTCAGCAGAGTTTTTCGCAATGAGTGCTTCGACGATTGCTCTTCAAATATTTATAAACCAATTTCAAGCATTTAAACGTCCTAGCTATACACTACCGTTTCATAGCAAATCTCTTGAGATCTTTGCAGCTGAATCACGTCAAAGAAAACGTTTTGTTCATCAAGTCACGCTTCTTTTGAACTTGAAGCGTCGATGGGTCTAGCCGGAATGCCGGATCATTGCAGAGAACACAAGAGTAGCTCTAGTTTTCTTCTAATTTTAATTAGTTTTTGAAACTTTCATCATGAAGGTCTGAGAAACCAAGATGATCAACGTAAGACTCTAAATCACAACTGTAATTTGCACTTGATTTTTTTATTTTTATCCATGGATGTTTTAATTAGGGTAGAATTAGGACATATTTAATTTAACAAGAAAATCATTCTATTCTAGCTGTAAAAAAGAAGAGTTTTGTCTTAATTCGCTTGCACTGAAATTATATCATCAGTATACAGTGTCAAAATGACGCAGGAAGGAAACCAGGAAGCGCCAATCAATCCATCGCTTGCGTGGTATTTGTCTTCCTACATTCGCCACGAGGTTTTATTTATCTCTTGCGAACGTTCGAAACTGAAAACGTGCTCCATAAAGTGCTCCTGCATCATCTTAATTCTGACGTCACTTTGGGGGTCAACACTTGTGCTGGCTGAACCCCTTGTAGCCAGATATCAGTCTTAATAAATAATACATTGTTATGACAGTACATTTTAAAACACAGAAATGTCATTAGTAAATTAGAGTGTTGTATTTAATTTGAAAGCTAGAATGAATTCGTTTACACGTGATGAATATTCTGAGGGTGATGATCGGTCGTCTTTCCGAAAGGCGACAGTAGAATTACTCAGCTGCTCCTTTGTCAATAATTATTTCTTGCAATTCACATTTCTTGTGCAATTGGTATGAACACAAACAGTTTCGTTCTCGCCTTGAACATTGAAGGGACGAAGTGAAATGATTTGATATTACAATTATCAAAGAGACACGATGAGACTGTTGAAATTGAAGACCTATTGGCCACTTTGGACGGCCTTCATCATCATTGGAGCCATCACCACGTTCAGCAACGCTTTGGTCATCTTTCTATACGCAAGACATCGCGAATTGAGGACATCTACCAATGTCTTTCTATTTGGGCTTTCTTTGGCCGATCTGCTCGTCGGCGCCATTTTCGTTCCACTTTACATCGGGAGCCATTATATCGAATACTATCACGGCGTCAGCATTTCAGAGATCATTGACGTTCTCTTGATTTTTACGTTTCTTGCGTCGGCTTTCAATATGTACGCCGTGACGTATGATCGATTCATTGCGGTCAGAAAGCCACTACGTTACTACGCCATTATGAACTTCCGTCGCATTGCATCGATACTGGTTGTGACGTGGGGTTTGCCAGTTGCCTTGGTTGCCATTTTGGCCGCATTGCAGGTTGCAGGAAATGAGAAGTTATTGCCGATTTCATTGTTACTTCTTCAAATTGGATTCGTTGTCATTCCTGGAATTGCAGTCACTGGAGTCTACTGCTTCATATTCAAAGAAGCGAGAAGGCAAATCAGAACGACGGCCCCCTTGACCCCGGGATGTCGCCAGGGGAGCCTGAGAGCTGCACAGCGGAAAGCTGAAGCCAAAGTAACCAAGGTAACGGAGTCTCCTATAGCCTGAGGGAGGGAACTTCCTCCAAGGCAGCTGCGTTTTAATCACGTTGGCCAACATAGTTGATTTGTAAAAGTGACAGTTATACCAAGGCCAGTTAGGCTAGTTAGACAGTTCAAGAATGATCCAAAATAAATGTTTGAGTGGAATAATAATGTTTGCCTTCAATAATTGCTTTCTGTTCAAATTAAACTTCGCGCTTAGCTCAGACCAGAAAGAGCCACCATCAGACAGCCCTGAGTGACACTGAATTGAGCCAATATCTGAACTATTAGCTATAAAATTAAATCATGTTATCTATTACCCTGTTTGCCCATGTACCATAAGTGCTATTTTTATAGCCTGCTACATGTGAATTCTTTGCTTGATGAATTTTAATTAAAGACACATACATACATACATCAGCCACGGTCTACAAATACGGATTGACTAAATAGCTATTTGAAAAACTGAAATAAAATATGATGCATTTGAAGATAGAGCAATGCCGAGTAGGAATATTTTTGCTGTTTTGATTCACAAAACACAGCATAAAAACAGCCCTCGTGCATTATGGGATTCAGTCGAATGGGGTCTAACTTCGCATGTGCAGAAGGCTTCATTTGGCATATTCAAAGAGCATTTTAATTTATTGCAATCAATGTCCGTCACGTGAAACGTATGCATAATAAAATGTAATCAAATAGTAACTAATGTACCTTGAGTGTGCTTCGCTAATTGCGCGTCAATTAAGTCGACAGTCTCAAGCAAGATTGCGTCAAGGTATAAACGCGTTTGTGTATTTGACATTCGTGAGCCGCTGGATAAACCTTCCACGCACTTAGTCCTTGATAATTTTTGTTTCAGAGTTTATAAATATTGTTACATGGTTATCAAATAAATAGAAGATATTTTAAAATCTTAATAGATGGAATAATTATTTATTAGATTTAGGTAAGTATAGTTTATAATTTCCGAAGTTTTAATTTACATCAAGGTTTTGATGACGCGAAAGTATTAATTTCGTAAATTTATTGTGTATAATGTTGCTTGGAATGTACTGAAATCAGTTTATAGAATATAATTCTGATGTTTATTTGTTTTTTTTTTAGATTTGTGCCTCTCTCATATTGGTTCTATTCATATGTTGGTTGCCCACTTTAATCGAGGTGATCTTTAACGTGATGGAAATTGAAGTACCAGTGATGTATCGTGACTTTGCCATAACAGCAATGCTTGCAAATAGCATGATCAATCCTTTCCTCTATGGTTTTCACAAGAGAGATTTCAAACGAAGGCTGCATGAATTATTTCGTATCACGCCATCGTCTACTGCCGAGACGGAATCGCATTCAAACACGGTTCAATTGACGGAAGCAGGGTCACCCAAAAACGTCACTAGACTTAAATTAACATGATTATTTATTACATTGCAAACAATATTGTATCTCGAAGTATCACATAAATTTCTTTTATAACATAATTAAAATTATTTAATCATCTTCATTTTAGTAGGGATTGGCTTCTATGTATTTCATTCTGTAAGAGGAGCAATGAAGTCAGAACGTGTACTCGTGGAATGTATATTTGGAAATATAGGACATGCAGAAGCCGAAAAGACAAGTCAGAGCAAGAAAAACTGGCAGGTTTCAATCTCAAAGAGCAAATAGATATCAAATGCAAGGCACGAGGCCACACAGGTTAGAGGCTTAGATAAATGGGCGTGGTTTATTGGGCAGTCTGATGTTGGCTCTGCGCATGCGACGTCAATGATATAAATATGCTAAACATTATGCTATCCACGAAGTAACTACATCATGTCACTCGATATTGTTTGAGGAGTTAGTTTCCATTTCACAAACATTGGAATAGCAAAGGGACCAACTGCTTTCTCAATTTCGTCTATGCTGGCGTATAGGCAAAGTGACGGCAGAGGAATGATCAGATATTGTCGTGCATAATCCATTACATATCTGTCGTTCTCTTGTCATCCAATGGCTGCTATAAATTTCTAAATGAATCAAGCTTCCATCTCATCGCCATTTTGCTAATTGTTGCTATTGACGTTGTCATTTCTCAGCCTTTGCATTTGTCCCTTAATTAATGTGTGGCTTAATTGGTGTTTAATTCAAACCGATGCAAATCATCCGGTATCACTGTTCGACTTGGACAGCATTATCTTCGAATATCTTCTTGGGTTTACATTTGGTGAAGATCCTGCGCTTGCATAGCTTGAGGCACGCCGCTGCCTTGAAAATGGTATCTTCAGTTTCTGACTTTCCTCTTCTTCAATTTCCATGCGACTTTTTTCGCGCAGCCATTCGTCAAACTTTTTTTCTGCTGTCAGCTTTCGCATTTCTTTTCTCAGTTCTTCTATCTTAGCTTCTTCCTGCCTTTTCTTTTCAAGTGCTTTTGCGTCGTGCAATTTTTGCTGTTTTTCAATGTACCAGTCATCGAAAGACTTGAAACGCAGTCTGTTGTGTTTTATGCTCGGTGGCTTTGCAATGGAAGCTTTTCTTTCTGGTGTCATTGTGATGTTTTCTTCTTGCACTTGCTTAACGTATTTTTTCAGCAGCCATTTCTCGTAAGTCAGTTCTTTGTTATTCAAATCATCTAGCTCCCTGCTGTCATATCGCTCAATTGTTTCTTTCCATGCATTCCATGGACGCCCATAGTCTCCTAGCCCAGCATTCTGTTCGTCTTTGAAATCAACAGGGCTTGCTCTTTCGCTTTGAGTTCTGTCCGGTTGACTGTAACGAAATCAATGTACCCATTTGCAACACGATTGACACTCAACTTCAGAACTTTGAAATCATAATTATATCAAAAGCTATATCACTTTTTGCGCAATTATACGTGGCATACAGTGAAAATAAGTAAACAATGGTTATTTGGAAAGTATAGAACAGTCTGTCACAATTCAGTCACTGTAGTTCGGTGATCTGCACGAAGAACGCCTCGTGCTCAAAGCAGGTAATAGCAAATAGCTTAGTCTCGCCACGTCGGCACACTCTCCTCGCAATCCATCAAGAAGTCAATCCCGCTAGCACAGCATGCCACCCTTTCGAAATTAAGCCCATGCCATGTGTGGCAACTCACAAGGTTTAAATGCTATATAGCAGGCTTCACACACTCCGCAAAGTAACCTCAGTTACGATCACGTGATTTACGACAACGTCACGTGATTTACCAAATCATGACGTCATAATCATTCAAGTCTTGGGAGAAATTTCACTCTTCAAGAGTTCTCATGACGATTGGTTGCCGATTGATATTGCAATCAAAATCATTTGATTTCGGCGCGAGGATTACAGTTTGGCCGTTTACGATTGGCCGCAGGATCTTGCCTTGAACCTTGAAGAATGGATGCGATTGGTCGAACGGCGAATAGCCAATCAGATCGCATCGAATGGAGAAGCCGATTTAGTGCAGAGAGCAAAATTCCTGTTTGGATTGCCTCCACGAAGCGATCTAGCGCAGTTGATCAGAAGCAGCGATGCAAGGGACGGCGAGGGCTTCGTGATAAAAAATTAACTGGAATTACAAAGATTCCAATTCGCTGCTTCAAACGCGGAAGATGCGAGAAGTTCGCCTACTCAAACCAGCGCAACGGTAGACAGCAGGTCGTTAGTCGCCCCGATCAAGCCAACAGAGCTGCCTCGAGAGTACCACGCAGAACAGCACCAATCAATGCCAAGTATTCCAAGAGCAAGGCCACACACTCCTTCCCAAGCCGTTACGCTGTGTTGCCGTGCATCGCCGCCTCATATCAATTTGAGTTCATTGATTCTGGCATCGATGGCAGCTCAAATGACAGGACTGTCAATGACACGCTGTCTTACGACAATCGTCCAAGTAATACAGCGCCAAAGGACAGACCGATTGACGCTGAGGAAGGTTCAGTCACCCTAGAAAGAATCGCGAGTCTGCTTCAAGCAGGTCCAAAGAGCAGTAATGAAATCGGAGACGCATTGTTTTCCGCCGATAGGAAGATTTGCGACCTAGAGAGCGAATTACTCCAGCTGAAGAACACGCAACTTAGAGATCGACATCGCATCAAGACACGGCAAAGTGAGATCGAAAGGATGAAATCGAGGCAGGCCAGTCTTGAAGCAGTCATCTCGGCCATGAGTAACCAGGGCAACCAACTGGCAGATGAAAACGACAAATTGATTGAGAATGTAGTGGACATGGAGCGCAGATTCAGCGAGGTCTCAGATGAGTTAAAATGCGCCAAAGATATCATTGACTGCCTGCATCACGACAACGCCATCCTTCGCAGGAGCAGCAACCAAACAGCAATCGAAGGGGAGATGATTTTCAAGGCAACAGTCGTGTTCAAACCGAAGCCTCCAGCAACAGCTCCAAAACCAGCAAATCAGCGCATGTTCCAACTGCGACACGACTCGAAGAGACCTCGATCGCATGCAATGGAACCGAGGTTCTTACGCAGCAAGATCTCCATTGAAAAATGGTCAGAAATACTTCCAAGTGACGACGAATAACTCGTGTGTAAACATGCGTAGATCTTATGGTAATTGGAAATGTAACTGTCAAGAAAAGTATTCGTATTGTGTCGAGATGAAGTGATCTACCCTACGCTTTGTGGAAGTTGCAGTTTTGTAATCCGGCATCTTGAGAATGCTGTTGCTTTCTATTTGTCAGAATACCGATCTGTTTGTTCGCTTTGTCTTCAACGCAATTTGGAGTATTGTTTTCCTCCAATTATCTTGGATTTAACATTCGGCCGGCGTAAGTTATAAGCCTCTTAAGATCATCACTTGCGTATATAACCATGGTATAACGAATGCCGCATTAATGCTAGACTATAAGTAATGCGGTTACATTAAATTCCATTTAAGGATGCGTCGAGTGTTAAGTAGCAGACCATGAGTCCTATTTCAAGAGAGTCGATCAATGTTGATTTGGCAAGAGCACAGAGTTGTTTATTGTGAGATTGCAATATTTTGTCAAGTACAATGGTACGTCGAGTCTGTTGTTTCTTCTGCTTAGTCGCTCGTGTTACAATCTCTCTCGAAAGGGCACGTACTTGTCACAAAGGCTCTTCACAAATCAATTATATATTTTCTGTGCTCACTTTACGAGCAATTCTTAGCTAGATTATAGAACAGAGCCACTTTTCGTAAGCTCGATGTAGTACATTACGATAAAGCAGGAACGCAGCCACACCCTGCGATTAAAGACGCATGCATGCATATTCCATTGTATCCTTAAATCGTAACACTTGAACTGTCTTGATAATGAGCGTTTAAGAACACCATATCGGGTGAGTGTTTTCAAAGTTCTATAGGGAAAAATACCTGTTTCTCAATCTTCGCAAATCCAATAATTTGTAGTTGGTTGCTGGTATTGCAGCTAGAGTGATTCGTCTTCCATTATTGTAGCCTTGAGGCAAGGAAGACGTGGATTTCAAGCGACGATGACCAAGTCTCATTCCGCCACGCGATTGGCTTCTTTGAAGGGCATCAGCTGCTGCATTCAGACAAATCTCAGTTGCTGAATTTTCAGAAGTCAAGGAAATCTTTGGCGGATGATGACAGATGCCTCGCTCCTGATAGTCATCATCGCATGAAGGCTTCGTGCTTTCTCCTTCATTTGCTCCAGTTTTCTCTTCAGAATGTGACAAATCTTGATTTCTAGTTTCTTTGTTCGTCCCAGCATTATTGGCCGCCAATTCCTCTGCTGACATTGCCTTCCAATTAGTACAAATCTTCAACGGAATAACGCTTCGGATAAGTTGACAATATTTGCGCGCACGGGGAAGGGCTTTTAACGTGGAGTCTAGCTATTTGGTAATACCAAGCAACAATATCCCCATCTGATTTAGCTCTTTCGTTGCCCTTCGTCCGTGATCTTGCAGCTTGACATCGCCGCTGTGCTGGTAAACACAACAACACATCTAAGGATCATTCTATTGATCCATCAGACAATGGAATCTTGCGCCCTTCGCTATGAGTTAGATTGAGTGTCAAATGGAAAGACACATCTCAAATACTTCCATGGAGAAATCGTACAAAGCTAATAGAATGGTATGGTTGTATAATTGGCTGTAAGTCACATCTTGTGACTGTGTCTCATGACCGTATGTCGTCCGACCATGTTGGTCTCTCTATGAAATCATCAAACATATTCAGTTTGTGTTTGCATCAAGAGTTGACTGTCGTCGTAATTGCGTCCTCTTGATAACCATTCCAACGCGAACATAACAGGTCTAACCCAACGTGTTATTTAAAAAACTCAAGAGTCATTCGTGAGATGTCATTTAAAAGCAAAAGGAAACAATCGCAGCTTGCATGTTTCCGCGAGGGGCTAGACAATGTACGCACAATAATTGTTCTGTGACAAAACATCACACTCTGATTGTTTAATAAAATTATTCTTAGAAATACAAATTTACAATAGGTTCAAATATTAGTACATATCACTTCCTCGCTCCTATGATCTCTGCGTTGCAGTAAACCAGCAACTCATTGAAGTTCATGTCCATATGCTGACGCCAGAAGCGACGGTCTCGACCCCAGATCTCTGCCGGATAACGCGGACTCTCGATGCCATTGAAAATGCGTGCCACTGCGCGACCGGTGAACTTCTGATCTGGATGCGTGTACATCAATGACCGCACATCACGTGATATCTGACTCCATTTTGAGTCTGTGGCAGATGGAGGTTGCCAGCATCGGAGGGAAGTCAGCGTATCGGAAGCCTCCGCTTGAGTTGCGCGGAAGTACAATTGCAACACGCTGCGCAGTTTGGCGTCGGCACTCGGATCGAAATCGTCGGTGATCTTCCGTACAGATTTACACGATGACTGACGCAGAACGCTGTAGAGGGCTTCCAGTTGAAACAACGACTGGCGTTCTTGCTCTTCCACTTTGCCAGCGAGAAAGGCAACGACATCATCGCGATCTTCATCCGACAACTGCCGACGAGTCACGACATGGAAAGCGACATCCGTTAGCTCAACGACAATACCCGACTTCCCTTGCAAGTTGGCACCTTCAGGGGCAAAAGAGCCGTTCCACTGCAATGAGTTGACGTCACGACAAACAGACGCATAGTCCCAATTCATCATGTCTGCTAATGCAATGAGATTGAAAGAGAGCGAGCGACAATCACTGGCCCAAATTGCCTTGCCTCCACGTCGCTTTAATTGGCCTAGGGCGCATCGAGTCGGTTGATGCCTGCTAGCCAGTGCCTGCAGTTGCGCAGGACCGCCGTAACATTGCAATGAACACGTGGCCCTGACGTTGTTCAACACTTCGATCAAGCCGTCTGGACGACGCAATTCGAGATAAGAAAGTAACGTTGCGACTGATTCTTCCCTTAAGTCCAAAAGACTGACCGTGGATTCGACGCCAAACGCAACGCAATGACCGACGCAACCACCGGACGCCGTCACAGATGAGTCATCGGAATGTTGACGTTGTAATTCGTCGCATTGACAATCGGGAAACACGAGATTGACCAGATGCTTCAGTGCCAGGCGGTCAGCGGTATTTGCAAACACGTGACGACGCAATTCGAATAGATCGCGACCCTATCAATCAAGCAATAAAAATAACCAATCAAACGATAAACCTGTCTATAACGGTCACCATTGGGACCTGAGGAAAGTGTCCTTTACAGACAGGTGGCCTTTCTGTCCAGGTCGATTTCAACAGTAAGCTTCATTTTGGGGATATCAAGAGTGGCCTTTATACACAGGTGGCTGCTCTGTGGAGGTGGTCGTCCTGTGTGGTGTTTGTGACGACTGAACCTTTGTGTACTGGGGAACACACCACTAACACAGGTTTGACTGTACATGAATTCGAGGATAAGTTCATTACGAGGCTTTTGAATAAATTACTCATAATTCTGTGATGACTGACCTCGTCGTCAAGGAACACGTGACAATGGGCTGTCTGTCCGTCACGACCCGCCCGTCCAATCTCCTGCACGTAGTTCTCGAAGCTCTTTGGCATGTTGTAGTGAATGATGGCGCGCACGTTGGATTTGTCGAGGCCCATACCGAACGCCACCGTCGCAACGACCACGCGCAGTTTACCGCACATGAAGTTCTTCTGGACGCGGCGTCTTTGCGCTGCCGTCATGCCAGCGTGATAGCATTCGGCGTCCCATGCGACCGAGACGGGGGTTCGCTTCTTCGATTTGCCTTTCTTACCTCTAAAATACATAAAATGCATATACAAGTTAGAAATGCCTCAATCAATCAATCAATCAATCAATCAATCAATCAATCAATCAATCAATCAATCAATCAATCAATCAATCAATCAATCAATCAATCAATCAATCAATCAATCAATCAATCAATCAATCAATCAAGCAAATAAGCCTGCAGTTTACGTCACCCTTTTATACCTTTTGCCAGTGTTCTCTTCTTCGCTTCCTTCAATCTTGGTGTCGTTCAAGGGGGTTGGGGACAAACATTGCAGCCTCGTCCTGAGTAATGCTGCTAGGCGACCAGTCGTCTCGCGTCTCGTGCAATAAACGATGATTGACGTACAGGACGAAAATCGAGCGCCGCTTAACAACTCAACGAGAGCCTGGGGAGAGACGAGCAGGAAATCTGTATAGTGCTCTAAGCTGAGGCTCACTCGACGAACAAGAAACGGGCAATCAAGTAATTGAAAGGTTAAACACCTTGTCAAAACGTACTCTGTACCATAAACATCTCTATTTGAGTTAGGTTTGCCAGCAAGTCATTGATTTGTCTCCCGTGGGGGAATTCTCCATGATAACTATCTTACACTACCAGTGATACTACAATGGCATCAAGAAACGAACGTCAGAATATAGAAAATGTTTCAATTATTACGCTAACTATGTATATAGCAGCACTTTTATGTAAAACTTCGTTGATATGTCTCAAATACAATACTATCTATCCATCTACTACAATGATTGTATTAAGCGATTGTGTTTCATTGCTCCGTCGCACAACGAGAATTGTGGCGCTCCTACCTCAATGTGCTGCCATTAGCTGAGTATGTATCAAACCTTGGCAGGGACAAAGCGTACCTCAGAAAATACTCTATTGTTGAGATGATTAAATATACGACGAACTTAGGAACACCTCTGTGATACATGGTGCTACCACCTTAAAAGCGAACAGGACATTATGAGTGATGTTTTACGAGCTCGCATGTCAAAAGGTCCCTATAGTGAGCCCCTTGCTGGGATGAGACGTACGTCAGATTAAACTCTGCTATGTACTAATCGATCAATCAATTAAACGAGCCAGATCGCGAGGCATCGTCAAACAAACATCGTCTTCTGAAGGAGGCAAGGGGTACAACCCGGTACATGCACTACATTGGCATCCATGGCATCAAGAAGAGAATCAGGAGCATTTTGAATTGCGCTTACCTCATCGCGTTGGTCATCTCTTGATGCGCTGATCTTCAAGTTCTTTGGGATAGTGTCTTCACTCATGACGGTCGATGCGAAATCCGCCATGCCAAGATGCTCAGAAACTGACTGAGCAGTTGTCATGGTAGCTGTGGCTGTCAATCCCAGGAAGCATCGTACGCCGAATCTCTCGCGAAGGGTCTGACAGAGGCCAATGGAAGACATTAAAATTGTAGTCTAGTACAAAGAGACATGTCTAAAACGACAATTCATGAAGGGACAGTGTGGTCACAGGTGGTTACTCAATACAGGTAAATCGTATTGCCTTAGCCTTCAAGGGGCACTTGAGTGTGACCTATAACTTAACCAATTTCAAAATAATGAGAAATATTGAGGAAGTTCTTTAAACAGGACAATTAAAATGGTACTTAACGCAGTTGCTTAATGCAGAAAAAGTACAGTGTAGTCTGTCTTAGCAGTGATCACCTTTAATTTGCGGTCATTTCCAAGTTATGATGATGATATAAGTTACCTGTATTGAACGACCACTTATCATAAGGGGCATATTTAGATCCCCGGGATGATCATGTAAGACTGGTCTGACGGAGGTACAGTGAAATGTTTTAGAATTCAAGAGGCCATTTAAATAAGAAGAATTATTTGATAATAAGGACAATACTAAGTTGGTCTTAAGACGTTGTGATTTGCTAAATAACCTTAGTCAAGGAGCTGAGATAGCTGTTGTATGAAGTTGGCAAAAATGCGTTTTCGATGTTACCTTGCATACGCGGAGGTAAGACGGACGGAAATTGTGCGACCATTCTGAGACACAATGTGCTTCGTCAATGCAAGCGAAGGCGATGCGAGGTAGCTTGGAGAGGGACGGCAGCATTCCTTGGCCGTAACCACCGGCAACCATAGCCTCGGGTGATACCAGCAGAATGGCAATTTCACCGTTGCAGACAGATTCGACGACTTTGTCTTTCTGGGCCTTCGTCATGTTGGCGTTGAGGCACGCCCCTTTGAGGCCATGCGGCAGACCAGTGACCTTTGAACAAACAACATGGATTTAAAGTACAGTCAAAGTGTCGAGTCATTGTGGTCTAGCGGCTAGTATGTGTGGCTGCCAGTCAGACATCCCGGGTTTTACTCCCGGTCGAGCCGACACATTCGTTATGTTTCCTGTGGTTTAATTGCCGAGGGCCCCAAGGCAAACAAGCCATTGGTTTGCTGGGCTACCCTCCTTAAACAACGTGTCATTTACATTATACATGCATCAAGATGTTCATTGTCACCTGGTCTTCCATGAGTGCAACTAACGGCGATACAACCAGCGTCATATACCCATGATGTTTATGGTACATATAAGCTGGTAATTGGTAGCAGAGAGACTTGCCGGAGCCCGTTGACAGAATAACAAGAGTCGACAGACCTAAAGAAAGACATCAAAATAAACTAATAAAATTGCCAAGACGAAACTATCATTTATACGTCATGGACATCACATATTGTAAAATCTGCAATCTTAATCACCTGCTATAGCATACCCCTGTCTTAAAGAAGTCATACATTGATAGTAATATAGATAATTTTCTATACACATTATTGACTCAAGGACGAGGCAATTTACTCCATTAGTTCGAGTTCACAAGAGGACGCTCATCAGAAGACTGTTTAGTTTCTATATAAAAATATTGCCTCCCTTCCTCTTCGTGCATTTACCACATAAAAGACGACATGGGTCACAGTGTGTGACTGTGTGTGATCAGAACCAGATATAAGTACAATTCCGGTCAAATGCACCATAATTGGAATGCACCAAAGTCAAAAAATTTCCATTCTATGGTAAGGTGTTGATATATCTATTTGTGGAGTGAAAATTGTTGGGATAAAGGTTGTCCTTCCAAGGACTACTCCAATGAGACATTGATTTCTTCTAAACACACCAGGAAGTCTTACCACTAACAATCCTTGCTGCTGCGTCTTCTTGTCCTTCGCGGAAACTAGAATAACCAAGTTTCCTACAGGTCTCGTTGACAGCGGCAATGGCATCTAAAAAGAAACGAGAAAAGTAAGAAAACACAAGTAATCAAAGTGAGACTGTTCATTTAGTTTTGACGTCAGTTTGACTGATCAAAATCAGATATGTCGCTTGATCCTGCGTCATCTTATGATAAAATATGTGGCTTTAATCCAATTAATTAAGCTATTGTCAATAGATTGTTACTGTCATCCGCAAGTGCAGTTGACGACATGACAGATACGATTTGTTGTTCTGTGATGAGTTGTCGACACAACACCACAAGGAATGAAACTCATGAACATCATCTTTAAGACTCTGGTGCAGCAGTCACAGCATTCATTATTTCTAATTGACACATGAGAATGCTTACAGCTTCCAAACTGCGCAGGTCACTTCACTGCACTGAGCATTATGCAACAATAGACTTGTTCTGTTCTCTTAAAATCTTCAACAAAATCATTCAATGTTGTTATAACTGGTTGCAAAACCATTCCTGCGTGGTCTAGCAGTTAAGATGTGTAGTTGAGACCAGCCATTGGCTTATTGGGCTAACATTTTGTGGCGGTCTCATTGAGCATTTACGTCACAACTCAGACCGCCAATCAGTGCCCTCCGTCAGTCGCTATAAATGTCATGTATTCGTAGTTATCATTCTCTTGCGATCTTTACTCTTGAGCTTTCGGACGGATTGGCTACCCTCCATCATATCTGCTACAAATATATATATATCCAACTACACCTATTTGCCTCTGTTCTTCCATCAACATCTACAATCTACATACACTACAATTTTGAAACAACGAGAAATGTATGCTATCTTTAGAAAGAGGTAAATCAGCTACAATAAGGTTGCAACAAATAAACTCTTTTTTAGTTACTACATTTTATGCCATTTTCTTTCTGGTGCCTAACAGGAGAAAATGTTTTAATACCAACCTGCAGAGGGTAGTCCATTCTCAGGCTCAAACAATGGCTCCACGGCAGCCGGTGGATCATCAGGCTGATATGGAAAGCGAGGCCAAGCAGGGACAACATCAGGGATACCTTGAAGACAGAAATCACATATTGGGAATGACAACATTTCAGCTGTAGATAGGGTAACTGTCCAATTGCTCAGTTACAGTGAAACCTGTCTATAATGGTCACCTTTGGGACATGAGGAAAATGACCTCTATAGACAGATGACCTTTCTGTCCAGGTTGATTCCTATAAAAAGTGTAATTTAGGTGTTACGAAGGATGGCCTTTATACACAGGTGGCTGCTCTATAGAGGTGGCCGCTAATACAGGTTTAACTGTAAAACCAATGATAATCACCTTATAGATGTCATAGTACTTACTATCCCAGTCAAATGCCGATGACGTTAGTGGAAGGTTCTCCAGAGCACTATCTTTGTTATCAGGATCCTCTTCGTCGGTTCTACAGAATTATAATAGAAGGATATGGCGAGTTCATTAGTTGCATCACAGACAACGGCAATGGTGATGACAATGGTAATAGCACTTTTGCAATCGTCACATTTGCTTGTAAAAGAGTAGAATGAGATTGTAATGCTGTCTTTAAATTCATATGACGTAAATATTCTGACAAGCAAGTTAACCTAAAGCGTAGTCCAGGACTAAACACTGATTTAGTCCTGGACTATGCTTTAGTCCCGGTCCATGAATAAGGCCCAGGAAACAAATGTTTCTATCATAATCTGGATAGAAATAAAATCCTTCAACCATAAGAAATATGATATGATATTTTAATAGCATACTCTGTCTGTCTGTAGTTTGCAATGAAGAAATTGTATGTCAAAGGAACACACAAGGGAATCCTCAGACCGGAAACAAGAATTAGATTTGCATTTGACAGACAACCTGTCTTGAGAGGTTCACTGTTCTTTCATATTTTCTCATCATCATTTCTACCTGTCACTTCTCTTCTTGAATCCTTTGAACTTGTTGCATTTCTTCGCCCAATGGCCTTCTTCGCCACATTTGAAACACTTTGTTGAGGCCGTGTCGCTGAACTGACTCTTCTGCTTCCATAATTTACGTTTATAGGCGCTGCCACCTTTGCCACCGTAGGATTTACCGCAGTGAAATTTCTTTTTCCTCATGTCCAACCGAACATAATTCTCACTGACAGAACTGAAAAACAAAACATCCCTATGCGTTGAAACAGAAAGGGTATCTCATGGCATAGGACAGAACATGACCAATTAATTAACTGAAGAACAGAGTTACATTCTTGCCCAATGTAGTCAAGAAGCTAGAGCAAAGGTTTTTTCCAATAGCATAAATAATTATGCAGTGGTTAGCTACTGATTAAACATTTGTGCTTTAAGCATGGATGGATGTACTAATGAGAAGTGATTTAACCATGGAGATACTAATGATAGGCCTATTGCACTGTATTGCCTAAAATAATAAGCACACACAGTCAACATTAATAGGCAGTGTATTAAGGCTGTGGTTTCTAGGTTGCATTGCAGATATTGCTGGATACACTTACGACTTTTTACCTTGATCTCTTAACTCGTTTAGCTGAAGGAGCATCACACATACTTGACATGGAACCCCGTTTTTCAGGAGAAACAGTTGAAATAGGGAATGAAACAGATCCTGTAGTAAGATTTTCAGCATTCGTGGTACTTTCACTTTTGCCAGCATTGTCTTTACTCTGAAACTGGGCTTGCTTCTTTGAGGGTCTTGGCTTTTGTATCTCTGTGAAGGAGTCTGAGGCAACAGGTTCCATTAGATTTCTAGAAAGTGGTGTTGCTGTTCCGACAGAAAGATCATGTATATGAGAATGTTTATTTCCTGGCGTTAAATGCCTCTCAAAGGACACTGCCATGTCGTCAGATAGTAGGTGGCTGTTGCACAATGTCTCTGATGCAGAAATGTTTGCTACATTTTCAGCAGAATTAACTGCTCCAGACTTTCTACTGATCAATGCATTGCCACCAGATATATGACACTCGTTATCAGTCATGTCAATATGAATAGCTTCATGGCCGTCAGGAGGGGACTGCATAGGAACATTGGTAGCTGATTTAATTGGAGAATAGGAGCGATCATGTGACGTTGTGCTAGGGCAATCGACATCGACAACATCAGGGCCAAAGCTTGGTAATTGTGTTGGTTCTAGATCATCATCAATTGCACAACCATCAAGCCAATCTGGGCAAACTTGACGTTTCGGCAAGCAGCTCTTAGACTTTGGCTGAGTCACACCTTCCACTCTACAAAGAATAGACAAGCATGAAACATGATAACATGTAATTATCATGACTGCTTACTACAAGAACATACAAATAGTACTCTATACATTAAGAATCAGGTAGAAGGATATTGGAGTTTGTAGTAAAAATGCATTTGGCCATTAAAGTATCACCTGATAACAAAAAAGAAAAAAAAAGGAAAGATCATAAAAACTATAGACAGAGAGATGAAAGACAAATCGCATCAACGTTTTGACAGATCAAGATCCCAACACAGACAGACATTGTTACATGATGCCAGCATATGTCAAGTGAATCGGCAGATTGAACAGTCATGACACGCTGCTTCTCCATCAAGTTTGAATGTGGGCATTGTATCACCTGGCAAAAACTGCACTGAGGCAACATCGGACTAGCAAATAATAAATTTTGTCGAATTAGATCCAATGGAATACGAAATAGCATTTCTGAATGTAAACTAGCAAGGAAATAATCAGTCAATCTTTGCTGAAAACCACGACTTACATAATGCTTGCATCAGCACATTCCATCTCAGTAAAATCAATGATCGACTCTTCCAATTTGGTCAAATCTTCACACATGTGTGGTGCTGATTTATCCTGAAAGAAAACGCAGCAGAACCTCGTCACCATTCTCAGCCCATGTCTATCATTTTACATTCATATTTAACATGATCACTTTGATTAATCAATTCCATCGTGCAATCGCATCACAAATACATTTATAAACATACATAATAGTCCTGATAATTGTTACGTTATAAACAATTTAAGACTAAACAGGCTAACGAGACTGACACTCAATCACAGCATGATACATCTTGACATAAACTGACCTCATGATCTAAATATAGCACAGCATTTCACCATTTAAAAGGCATTACACAAGCTTCTTACTTGTTGGAAACAGACAGTCCAGAGGAACTAATCGTACACGTGATATCTATAATCTGATTGGTCGCATGTGACTTTAAGCTGTTGCGCAATTGTAAATGCTATCGTGCGTTTTGTTTTCATACTCCTTAGAACTATGATTACATCTGTTTATTAACTTATTTTGTCCGTTCTCGTCATAGTTTGTGACCACCAATAATTATCAGCCTAGAACTATTTACAACAAACCTCTTTCATCACATTTGGCTTGCTAGAGGACCTTGGGATATGAATCCTTTCCTTAAGACGAGATTTCATGCTACGTCCATTTCCATTTTGACAGATCAAGACATCTGGCCTCTTCAAACGGACAGTTGATGCAGGGTTGGAATCTTCCGTCTTTGCCTTATTCAGATGAGCACCAAATACGCCTGCATTTGCAATCTGTTGAAACAACAAAGTGTAACAGATCAAAATATGTGCAGACGTGGAGCTATTCAGGTGTTTAAGACTCTTCATGTTGACCATCTATGCTCAGACGATAGCCGTTTCATCACTGGTTGCTTTTCAAACCTTGCCTTGTAGAAATGTGGTAGCCTGACCTACAGACTTGGGGGTTTAGTGTGACCATGACGATCTAATTGCCAGCTGTAATGCCAAAGGAAACTATTCCGTTGTCCACAGATGCAGGGCTTGAGAATGAGTTCTGAGAACCTAGGACTTTAAATCATTTCCGGGATCAGGTATTGATTTTCAGGAGCTTATGTTATATTCCAAAACATATGACCAATAATTGTAGCATCATTTCCAGGCATTAAAAATAAGCATGAAGATTAAAATCATGTTAGAGACAGTGAAACTGGTAATTGAAATGAGAAATAATTATAGAATATCTGACAATGTTGAGCTGCAGACAGAAGACATGGCACACGCAGTGACCGGATTCCGTAGCCCAATGAACAGTGTGACTGGCTTTAAGTAGCATTGGCTACATCTTGCTATATTGTCTGACAAAATTACCAATCGTCAAAACAACCATGCCACACCCACTGCAGGATTAATGATGTTGTGTTAGCTGATCATTTCTCAAAGTCAATCAAGATAGTGTGAATTGAAACACATGAATGGAATCATATCACAGCTTTGCTCATGCATATTTTCCAAACACACCTGGTCTTTTGATTTTGAATCTGACGCTTCTTTTGCAATAATTTTCACTTTAACATTTTCTTTATGGCCAAGCTTCAAACTGGATTTCAACTCTTGGTACTGTTTGTATGCATCTGAAACACACAAAATAAAAATCAACGGCTGTTTGAAAGAGATTGGGAAATTTATAGTTTTGAACTACTTGACTGGCAGTGTTACTAGGACTAATCTTATTGATTGTACCCTTCTGCTACAGTGAAATCTGTCTATAATGGTCACCTTTGGGACCTGAAGAAATGACTTTTACAGACATTCAGACAGGTGACCTTTCTGTCCAGGTTGATTTCTATGGGAAGTGTCATTTTGGGTTTATGAAGAGTGGCCTTTATACACAGGTGGCTGCTCTATAGAGGTGGTCACTAATACAGGTTTGACTATACTCTGTTAGGTTAAATGTTGTCAACAGCTGTCATCAATCTGCCTTTGTGGTTAATCCTATGGGTTGGGTTGATGCAGTGGCCTTTGGATTGTCATGTAATATAAACCTGTTGTCAAAAGCGTCTGCGAAAGAGTGCTGAGTTACTATGGAATACAACTGTTTGCAGTTTCCTTACTGCATTTATCGAGTTCAATTGAAGTACAGCATTACAGCTCCTTTCATGGTACCAATATAGAAAAAAATAGTTATCAACGTTTTAAGTTATGGATCCCGTTAGTGATTGCTTGCAACACTGTTTGAATGCCATGGTAGGTGTGTTACCTTTTATTTCTGAAGAGGTGCTGTCCACATCGGCCTGAAACACATCCAATAATAAAGATAAACAATACAGTGGTCGCCGCTTAATAAAACCGCGGTTAATAAAACCCGCCATTTAATAAAACCAATCG
>OFHS01002217.1:0-15042 GCA_900245855.1 Calvadosia cruxmelitensis
GATAATTGAAGTTATTCAAATATATTTTTCTTTGGTGTTCTTTCACAAACGTTGTGTGGTTGCTTTTAATTTTTTCATGCACTACTGATGTCACTCAATATGTATGATCCTGTTAGACACAATATACCAGGAACTTGACATGATCTTCTCTCAGCGCTACAAGGGTGATAGAAAGTGGTTCTGAAGGTGTGACGAAGCTCGAATTTTCCTTGGTAAAAACTAATGAATAATGAAAAATGAAAAAATCCCTCCTCAAAATTTGGAAAATGGTTGACGAGAAACTATTAATCTAATTTCATTGGCCTTATAGGAGCAGAGCAGGCATCCAGGCAAATGATGAGAATCTGAAAATAGTCACTGCTGTGTCTCCCTGACTCTTGTGCTGTTATAGAAGCAGAGCAGTCATATTTTGTACAATTACAATCTATAAGTGAAACATATCAAGGAAGTATATCCGTCGGCTATTGATTACCGTAAATCTCCTCGGCAATTTCAATGTTTTTCTCCGATTGACATGTTGCCATGCCATTCATGGCGCAGACTGAGCGGTCACCACGCAACGAGTCACACCTTCAACAGACAGCAAACGGTACGTAGTCTTCACAGTTTGTAAATGCATCCCGCTTTGGTAAAAAACGAGAAGAATACCATAGCAGTTGAGTTAAGGTAATCATTTGTACATGGTTTGGAAGTGTACAGTGTTGTACTTACTGTACGATTTTAGTTCAATTGCTGTCCTCATGGATCAGCCTCTTATAGCGCATGCCAGTTGGAAGGGCGTGGCAAGAGGTACATTTGATGAGGTACAATATTAGGTCACTATAGGTCACTTTTAATGCCTTTATAATTTTTGTGCTACAATCAGGTATATCTCCACTCCACGCAGTCACGCACACGGTATTATATGACTCCGATGGGCAAGCGGTATAACTCATTCCGATCCAATATGTTTTACTCGAGGAGCGAACCGCGAAATCAATGTAATCATTTGGATCAGGAATATTCAGGGATCACTTCTCTCCGATAGCTGCTGGACATGGTATAGTGCAAATGTGTAATCCATGCATGAGGCAGTTGAGTCGAATTTTCTCGTCCATATTTTCTTTCCTGATCCTCAATAGTTTCTGATAATATTCAATTCTCTTCCATTTCTCTCTAATACTCTGCTGTACTGTTCATGATCAAAATAATTATCTATCTATTTATCGTGACATCGTCATTACCTTGTGCGTCTCTCGATTCATGGATTCCACTATCTTCTGTGTAATGACAAAACTTTCCACCATCCTGCCGAACACTGTGTTTGTTCACAATGTGGCCTCCAGGCATGCGACTTATACCATATCATGTCATGTAAAAACATAGCTTCGTACATTGCTTTTGTTAAGCAGCACGACAACTTCGCAGTTTGTAAATAATGAAACCTGTCAAAATCCGTTTATACTTTATATCACTGTTTTGAAGTTTATCCCGAAGTGGGTGGAAATATATATATGCTCATCTATCTATTTATCGTGACATCGTGACATCCTACAGACAGGTCTTAATAATCTGCACGAATGGTGTGTGCAAAAGACAAAGTTATTTGTCTTGTAAGTTCCGAAAGTCTGTTATTAGTTTTGGCGCTATTCCCCATCTACAAAGGATAAGTGTAGAAACAGCACTTAAAATATTTGACATGAAGGTATTGCCATGGTTACATATGCCTTCCAAGTCATCGCACCATACTTGAGGTCTTCTCAACTCAAATTATTCGACCAATCAAATCTGCCTATTTGAAACGTGCTCTTGGCGCACATTGGTCGACCTCAAGCTCTCTGATCTTTCTCCTGGCCAATATATCATCTTTCCTTGCTGAAACCCATTGCATCTTTCCTTTTGATTCCGCTGAACTCAATACAGCGTTAAACGAACGACAGGAAAGATAGAGAAACTTCTTGATGGTCAACATCAATGTGCTCCTGCCCTGCAGTCATTTGGTTGGCGAAATGCCAATCAAATAAATCGTCACTACATCGTGTCTCTCTAGTCATGGTTTTCATCACCTCATTTGCACTAACAAAACCTTTCAAAGCCCAACAGACAAATGTATTTGCTACAAATGTGGACTATCTTCTGAAAATCTTTACCATATTATTCACTGTCAGAACATTGTATCGTATATGTCCCTTACAAAAGAACGAGAATCTTTTACTTCATCATTGTAAATTACTTTAAGCTTACTTCATTTGCTTTACATTAGAACATGTTTATTTGTTTGCATCACTGTGATTGAATCTACCCTGTAGTGGGTGAAAAAAAAAATCATCAGATGATATCGGATTCTATATACATTGAAATCTGTATTAGCGGCCACCATGAAGGTTAGACAGAGTTGATAAAGATACAGTGAAACCTGTATATAATGATCACCTTTGGGACCAGAGTAAAATGACCTTTATAGACAGATTCCCTTTCTGTCCAGGTTGATTTTTTCTATAGAAAGTGTCATTTTGGGGTTATGAGGAATGGCCTTTATACAGGTGGCTACTCTATAGAGGTGGTCGCTAATACAGGTTTGACTGTAATCAATGCCCAGCTTCTTATACTGTGTTACAAATTCAATAGTTGCGCATCAGTTGCATTATTTCTAATCAATGTATCACTGCCTTTGCTCAGCATTCAGAGATTAAAAATATCACCTCGTAACCACTTCTCCATTTGACTTTAAGGAGTTTCTTGTTCTAATAAACGAGATATTGGTAGCTTCGAGAAACCTACAGGAAGCGTACAAGCCGTGCTCGCCGCTCGTATGTAAAGCGTCACTTTTCCTAATAAATGTTTGCTTTTCTAAGAGGTTTCACTATTTTCTTGTACGTTTTAAGCCAAAAGCATTTACACTGCACACGCCTACACGTGTTCACCCATGGGTTACGGCGACCTTATGCTGAAGTAGTGCTGCTTAGACTGTTTAATCACGATAATGAGTGTTTGTCTTTGTTCGTACAAACTTGGAGCTACCATGGGCTACTTTGGATCAGCTCAGTAATGAACGTGCGCAGTAAATCATTGATTCTTTTACAGCGCAACATCTGTATCTGAATGAAATGCAGAGTAAGTACAAGATCAGGATTTGAATGAAACTGCGTTGAAATGAATGTCGAATATAATATGTTTGATTTGCAAATTGCATGCTGTATATATAAACGGAGGACACTGCATTAAGAAGCTAGTTATACTAGCCGGAGCATGCACGTTCAAACTTCAATAATCCTATTTCTCCGTTTCTCTTCATTACCAACGCGATCCTATTGATCGCCGCTTAAATCAAATCATCTCGGGACTGGTTGAGTTTTACGGTAACTGAAAACATTATTTAAGAAAAATACTTTCTGTGAAAATATATATTTTGCATGAAATCGACTCTTCATGATATAGTCTTTCAGACTGTTAACGCAGATTCACCCTAAATTAGCTGCATTACCTCGAAAATATACTTTAAATGTGAGCTACTTCGTGATTTGAGCTGATTGGAGCGATATTGTTGTCGAATTTTGTCGATGTTCGTGGCGAAGAAAATCTTCAATCGCTTTGTCGATCACAGAGATATTCACATGAACAGAAAGTGCAGAGCTTGCTCTTTTCTAAACCGAAAAGCGTTACTCTGTCGAGAATTACCTTAAACGGTGGCCTTATTAAATGAGGCATGTTAATTAGTTAGAAGATACCTTGCTTTGAGAATTTGAGAAAACGAAAGGCTCGGATTTATAAAGCGGCTTACTTCATTAGCCATAATGTCATTAAACGGCAATCAGTGTACTGTGCTACGTATTATCTTTCAATAAGAGGTTCCATTTCTGGCAAGCGGATCAGTACAAGATCATTTGCTTCGTGCATGCTCGGGCCCCTAGTAACCCTCATTACACGATATTGTCCATATTGCCATGTCGCCGCTTGAAGGATCAAACCCCATGTTCTATTGTTGGTCAAGCCATATAGTACTTACTTAGAAATGTGTCAGAAGAGTAGGTACATGCACCGCTTCTATG
This sequence comes from Calvadosia cruxmelitensis, assembly GCA_900245855.1. Taxonomy (NCBI): domain Eukaryota; kingdom Metazoa; phylum Cnidaria; class Staurozoa; order Stauromedusae; family Kishinouyeidae; genus Calvadosia; species Calvadosia cruxmelitensis. The sequence goes on from OFHS01002217.1 coordinate 4,029, forward strand.
ATTTTAACGACAAAAACATTGCCCTCGTTGTTCGTATACACAAAATTCTATCCATATAGCAAAGCTGTACCAACATACCTACTGAAATCAACGCAGGCAAGTTGAGGTTGCTCTCTTAGAAGGCTCTTTAAAGCACACAGGAGTTATTTTTGTTCCGAGCCAACAAATATCGAATTCTTTAGCTTTATCATTAGTTATATAATTGCGTTCGTGGGAAGTGTTTTCTCTCACAATATATGCATCAGTTTGTTTAATTGCAAACATCCTGGGAAATTCGCTGCAAAGATAGCAGGCATAATTTGTTGTTGATTCCTGTTAGAATCTCTGGCAAACGCATCACGAATGGATCTTAACAAGGATGTATTGATTGCAATTTTACAAGATGATGTTATTCTATCTAAATCAAACCAGATCCTGGTCGATTCTCGACGAGAACTGCTTCGATTCAGCTGGCAAATTCAACGTCAACCCGAATGGATTATCTCTGGCTGGTATCATCCCAGGAACAATCTGCTTAATTTTAATTTTACCAACAGCTATTTTGAACACGACGGCTTTCATCGTGATTTTAATTTCCAAGAAATTGAACAAGCCATGTTACGTATTCATTGCCTTCCTTACGGCAAGCGATGCCTTGACTGGCTTTCTATTGATGCCGCTTCTAGTGGATATGATCATGCGTGATTCTTGGTATCTAACATGTCGTATGATCATACCATCGACTATGTTAGCCTTCGTTGTTCTATGCATGACAGTCAGTGGTATGCTCTTGATTGCAACTGATCGCTACATCGCTATCTTTTACCCTTACATTTACGCGACTTACTTCACTATACGATTTACTCGAGTTGTAACCCTAGTATGTTTTGTGTTCAGCCTTTCAATTGGTGTTGGCAGCTTGTTTGTGTACAAGAAACAATTATTCACGTATACTTTTGCAGCTCTCTTGTTTATCACTCTACCGTGGAACTTCTACGTTCATGTTTGTATTTACAAATTAACAAAGACAATGCAGAGACGAAACAGTGGGATGATTAACGATTGTAAAGTTGTACGTCAAAGACGCCTCGTTCGTACATTGTTGGCTATCTTCGTATGTATGATGTTCTCTCATATTCCCTATGCTGCCATCACAGCTACAATTGAGGATTTCAACAATGCAAAGCAAAGCACGAAGATCATCTATCTTGTCAGTCTGGTTCTCTTGATGAGTAACTCACTGCTAAATCCGATACTCTATTGTTGGAATTTAGCTGCTATGCGAAGTGAAATTTATCGCCTTGTGTTCCGCAGGACCCCAAGGGATGTGCGCCACTTAGCTAATCGCGGGAGGGGCGTCAACCCCGGCTGATATCCAAATGTCTGGAGTATATTTTTCTATGCTTCTTTTCTGCGAACATTGTATTTTTAATCTCGTGACCGTATTGGTTAAAATCATCACGTAATTTCTGTTTAGCCAATGAGGTGTCTGTTGCGTTGACAATATGTTGTTGTGATTATGAACGCCGCTTGGTTATCCTTTCCCTGGGGCCTCATTCATGGACCGGGGGCCTCATTCATGAAATGTTATAGTCCAAGACTAAACATTGAGTCTGGACTAAATTGCTAAAATATGTATATGGTACTTGAGATTTAGTCCTGGGGTCTTATTCATGGCCAGGGACTAAAGCGTAGTCCAAGACTAAACATTGAGTCTGGAATCAATTGCTAAAATATGTATACTGTAAGGGACTTGAGATTTAATCCCGGACTACAATTATGAGCCCGTAATCGTGATGTGTATGGAGAACAATAGGACACACCAATGCCTAGGCTTGTAACAATTTAAACGGAACATCATGTGAAATTTGTGTTTCCTCACATGGATTACTGCTCAGACGTATGAGGGAATTCACACTCACTCTACAATGAAACCTGTCTATAATTGTCACCTTTGGGACCTGAGGAAAATGACCTCTATAGACAGGTGGTTTTCTGTCCAGGTTGATCTCCATAGAAAGTGTCACTTTAGGGTTATGAAGAGTGGCCTTTATGCGCAGTGGCTGCTCTATAGGGGTGACCGCTAACGCAGCTTTGACTGTATATTGTTATTTTAAATCGATATGGCTATTTTAAGGATAGCAGTGTAATTTGAAAATGACATCAAATTTGCTTTAGAACACAATAATTTTATTATAGATAAAGTTGTACTTATTGCATATATTGCGTTGAAAATTGAGGACCTTCAGAAAGAAAACAAAAAACGTTTCAGATCACCCTCTCAAAGACCTTTTTCAATAAATTCTATACATTGAACTCATATGCATACTTTACTCTCGAGAGATTAGGTGTTGATGCGTGGCAGACCACCGGTCGCACTCCTTAATGAGCTTCGAAAGGACCTGAAAGAAATGGGAGTTGCGACCGCCGAGCAAGCGCAACAAACGTTTCATTAACTTTGCTATGAGATGTTAGTTATTTTAAGGCATTCAATTAAGTGAATACTGGATAACACGGACAACGAAAGATTCAGTGTTTACACAGTTACTCAGATTGAAACTTCCAGAGGAAGAATTATTTCAGTTGGAAGAATGTGGCCAGCTGTTGACATGAATATCGCGCATGCCCTACCTGATCTTTGAATGACATATATTTCCCCTACCTGCTCAATATTAATCCGCCATGCGCAGACCCATTGAATGTCGGTATAGAAGTGAGTTGACCTCTGCCACAGGTGAAGACGCCTGGAAAATGCTTTGTTTGCAACGCAAACAGCCATAATATTTTCAATGATGGTCAATTTCAAGGATTGTTTTCGGCTGTCAAATTTGTAGATTTCATCTCAAAGCCATGTGCCTAAAAACAAGTGCATCCCGTCATGCATTGGGACTGCACTTGGTCCATTGCGTGGAAAAGAAATTGCTGAATAAATCTGTATTACGTAACTCTTGGTTACGAACTAAGAGTGGCATAAGTAATATTGTCGATCACTATATCTCGCAAGCTGGCTATATATCGCCTATTCAAAATGAGTAATTAGGAAATCTCAATGATTGTCTGCATATCCGGAAAGCTTCAAAGTCATCTTTGGATAAATGTGAAAAGAACTCTGCCTGTAATATTTTGTATTTGAAATCTTTGTTTCTGTCAAAGAACAAGCAATAATCGGCGTCAACATATTGATAACCTTATTGATTATTAAATGAAAACAAATTACTAATTTTGAAAATTGAAAATCATAGTAGTGAGTAAAACAGGGGACGAGGTCTACAGTTTTGGATGTCGAATGAATTTCTTCCCAACGCTATTCTGTAAAGGCACTGATGTAAAGAATTGACTTGTCCGTTTCATAACATTTCTCGTTGATTCTCTTCAGATTGATCAAAGAGACAATATATTTTCTTTCTGGATTTGAATGTTGACCGCTTCGTAACAAAATAGACATTGAATAGGCATATTCTAGAACGCCCTCTGGAAGACAGTAATAGCTGAAGACCCATATCAAGGAAAAGTCATTAATTTTTTCATTCCAGTATACTGTAACGTTCATGGGTAGCAAGAGAACAGCGAGATTCACTGTTGATTCTACCTGAGGAGCGAATAGATCATCAATTATGAACACAACCAAGCCGCTATCTCTCTTTGATTTCAACTGCAAAGATTCCAGAGGGAAATTCAACGTGAATCTAGATGGCCTTTCTGTTGCTGGTGGAATCACAGGAGTGATATGTTCGTTGTTGATCTTGCCAACTGGAATCTTGAATACTTTGGCTTTTATCGTCATCACGATGTCGAAGAAACTGCAGAAACCATGTTATGTATTTATTGGGTTCTTGTTGGCAAGTGACGCCCTCACAGGATTCGCATTGATGCCGTTCTTTGTGAAATTAATGCTCACCAATTCCAATGATTTGACTTGTGGTTTCATCATTTCTTCAACCATGATTTCTTTTGTCGTACTTTTCATGACAATTATTGGGATGATTTTGGTCGCTACGGATCGCTACGTCGCTATCTTCTATCCGTATTTCTACTCGGAATGGTTTACTATTCGATCTACTCGCGTTATATCGTGCTTCTGTTTTGTATTCAGCTTATCTATCGGAGTTGGGAGCATGTTTACGCGTGGAAAATGGTTGTTTTCTTATACGTTTGGCGGGTTGTTGTTCCTTGCCCTACCTTGGAACTTTTTCGTGCATATCAATGTCTACCGTCTAACGAGGAAGATGATGAAACGCGATCCACATATGAAGAATGATCGGAAAATGCTGCGACAAAAACGCCTCACCCGAACACTTTTAGTAATCTTTATCTGTATGGTATGTTCGCATATACCGTATGGCGCCACGACAAGCTCCGTTCAAGATTTCCACAAGGCAAGTCCTCCAGTGAAAGTGTTCTACTTATTCGCACTTCTCTTGCTAATGTCCAATTCACTCGTCAATCCGATTGTTTATTGCTGGAATCTCACTGTTATGCGCGAGGAAGTATCTCGATTGATATTGCGTAAAACACAGGAGAAAGATTGCTCATCGGGTATTGGTCAAGGAACTGCATCGACACAGAGCAGAAATATGGGATTTCATAGTCAAAGTCTTTCCACTCTTTGAAGTTGTTCACAAATTGCTTTTTTTTATCTATTCTTGGGTAACTTTAATTGTAAATATTTATTTTGGAATATTGTATGAACTAAACGCAGCCATGTTTTAAATATAAACAACACAAAGAGAAAACATTCGACCAATTAGGTTCTTCTTTTGTGTGATGTACCATTTAATTTATTAATAGTATGCATATTAATTATAATATGCATTCATGAAATAAGTCTAGCTTCCATTGCACATGTTGAAGGAATTCACATTTTCCTATTCCAATGAACACACCAAGTGTATTTTTCCGCCAATGATTGAATGTCAGCTTGTAAGTTGCACTTGCCTCGAAGGGGAAAAGAGCACGTATGCCGGGCACGTACAGTGTATGGCACTCATTTTGGCTGAATTGGGTTACGCAAAAGCCCATGTGACTATAAAGGGCCGTCTATTTGTAGCATCCTATTCCCTTGTCTCTCTTTACAAAGAGAAGGAGCAAGATAACATTACTTCTTTGAACCACTTTATTGATCACCAAATGCTTCTTGAGTTCCGTAGCGTTAAAACTAACAATACTTACCTAGCTTGCTACAAGACGTCGCAGGACGTCCCACGGACGCTTACACGACGTTTGGACGTCGCTGGTACGTTGTAAAGACATCTTGTGTTTACTGGGCTGACGTCAAAGCCGCTATAGTGATAATATTAATTACCACTCTGTCAGCAGTTCAGCACCAACTATTTCTCATGTACCTTGGATATTTCATATTAATGTAACTTGTATATAACAGTCACCTCTGGGACCTGAGAAAAATGGTATTTCTAGACAGGTGGCTTTTCTGTCCAGATTGACCGTATCGTATCGACCGTTATCTGCGATACGGCATAGTTGATCCAGATGTCGGTGCACATATGACATCACAACGGATGCCTCTCCACTGCTTTCAATCTTGAGCTGCTTCTACTGCTAAGTTGAAAGAATCACCTCTTCGGTACCAACCATGAGAAAGACCACCAGATTGACTTCTATAGAAAGTATCATATTGGGCCTACGAAGAGTGGCCTTTATACATAGGTGGCTGCTCTATAGAGGTGGCCGCTAACACAGGTTTGACTGTACTGTAGATGCTTCTAGAATCAATGTTTCCCCTATTATAACACCACACCCATACCACAACATGTGAAACGAACAAAAGCCAACAAAATGGATGAAAAGAGAGAAATGAAGGATGAATTAGGCGTAAATTTAATTCCTCGCACAATTGTGCATTCTACAAACGAGAAACGTATCGCTGCCTGCCATTTTAATAAAGAGCTCGTCACAGGTTGCCAGCAAGTATTTACATGGCGAATGTCAATAAAAATACACTTGTGCAAGGCACAGTTTTAATCAACCTCCATCATAACAGGTTTTTCTTTGGTCGTTCTCTTGACTTTTCGCGTTGTTTTCTGCAACTCATGCACTGCAAAAATAAAAGTTAACAGCGTCACCACAAATGTTCATTGCTGCGGGGCATCCTTAGAATTTTGTTTGAGTAACATGATATCTACACAGCTTGTGTCCCGAATCGATGTGCACTTTATAGTAGAGTAATATCGCCTTCAATTGCTGTGGTAAATTTTCTTGCTAGCGAATTAGAAGTTGCTCCACCTCTGCCCTCGAATGCATGAGCTCCCAGCAAAATGTGCAGAAACTTACAATTTGTTTCGACAGTCCAACCCAGATTAATTGAATAACGTGCATGTGCTCCTACCACTTACGACTTTTACTATTGCATACACTGACATTTCTATTGCTACATTTTTATTTCTACTTCTATTTGCTACACTGGTATTGCAAATAAACTTCAAAAAGGCATTGTGCATATACACAGGCGGACTTCCTTTGCCTTTGTTCAGACTGGCATTAGTGAGGGGCTAGAGAGGTCTGTAAGGTATATATCCTATAGTATCATGCTGTTCTGGGTACAAACCTGGTGGCGATTGAATCAAATTGATACTGTTTTTGATCTCCTTCAAGTCTGCCTCCTTGGTCAGCTCTTTGCTCTTCTTCAGTCTGAAAACCAACAACAACATTTGAATTACAGAAATCAGAACAGCATGTGCACAGGACAAAACAATCTTCTTGGCGGTAAAATCTACAAATATGCATATAACTTAGGTCTGAGGATTGAGCAGCAATAGATGCGGGTCTCTGTGTAGGTAAACACATGACATTGCAGAAGTGTCAATAATATGCAACAAAACAAGCTTAGAACTGAGTGCTATCGAGATGCAATTAAAAAGTCCATATACCCTACCCACTACTCAGGTCACTTACAAGTGTCCACTATACTTAATCACAAATTACTAGTCAGCGCATACAATTCCTACCTGTTCTTGATGTGAAGACGCTGCCGTCTAGCCTTGATGACTTCAAGCTTTTTCATGGCATCAACTGCAAAGAAACAAGCAGTAAGTTACTGTAATGGAAACGCAAACATCCAGAGATACAACTGCTGATGTTAGTCCAAAGAGCCAAGGTACTAGATGAGAAAATGTCGTGATACTGGCACATACTATCTACAGTCAAACCTGTGTTAGTGGCCACCTCTATAGAGCAGCCACTTGTGTATAAAGGCCACTCTTCATAACCCCAAAATAACACTTTCTATAGAAATCAACCTGGACAGAAAGGCCACCTGTCTATAAAGGTCATTTTTCTCGGGTCCCACAGGTGACAGTTATAAACAGGTTTCATTGTACCTGCAAATGTTGCAATGCATTTACAGAATGTATAAATTGTAAGAATGTGGGTTCATACATTGGTATAAAATAATGCAATCAGATTAATAATTCAATTGGCCAAGTGCAGCCCTGATGCATTTTGGAATTTTAATGACTACAGTCATCACATCTGAGCAGAAATCAATAATTTTGACACCCACGACATTCCTCGGGGAGCTAAACAACACAGAAAAGAACACCATTGAATGCGCTTCAAAGAAACCAGTTCCCTGCTGTCCTCAAATGGGGCAGAGGGCCAGAGGCATGAATCCCAAAATGCATTGAGCCTGCGCTTGGTCAATTACAATCTTTCAAATACAACAACTGATTATTGAACGCTTCTCCCACGAACCTGTATTTGACCACAATTCTCTGCTGTATGTGACAGGCACATTTCGCTTCTTCTCAAATTCAAATACAGGGTCCTGTAAAAGGCACCAACTATGTCAGAATTCAAACTCAACTATGTACAGCAATCAGAATATTGATAGCCTACAACATTCTTCAACTGACAAAGAATGATTAGAAACATCTTAATCGTTCCGAAATGAGTACCTCAATGATTAATTCTATTCCATCCTTAATTTCTACTATCCTTAGAAAATTCTCATCATCAAGATGGCAGGATCGTGAACAAATCATCTTCATTGTCACCGTGAAGTGAAAACGAATATAGTTATTGCTTGTGTTGAGCTTTTCTACACCGAGTGTTGACATCATTCGGTCAACAGAGAGCAAGTCGTTCAGCTTTTCCACTGCAAAAACAGGCTAGCTGTTCCCTGTGCAAATCACTTCACGCCTTCGTTCATAACGTATTGAAAGAGAACAATCCCTTGGTGGTTACAGCACTTCCCAGAAGTTGACAACTGTGACACTGCATCCCTCTTTTTGGCAAGATTAGTTTCGTGCTTCTCGTCAGTTCTGTTTTATTCCAGCTGCAACTTTGGAGCAGTGTGTGAAATGAGCTGAAAATGATTTGGTGATGTGTTGACGTCTTGCCGCAAATGGAGTTTGGTCACGGTTTGGTTTTCATAAACACTGGCCTTGAAGAATTGTAATTCGTTAATTTTACCAAGTTCTTGTAATTTTGATTGTTACAGTTTTTGGAAAATAAATTTAATTCGTTATGCTTTCAACAGTAATTCAACTGCCCCGGATATTGTACCTTGCAATGTGTTGATTAAATTGATGATTCAATTTCAAAACTTAACAAGCTTCCCATTACAACTAGAGCAATCTTGTAGGCTACCGGCTCGTCTTTTCTGAGATCTTACCACAGCAAGGTCTTTTCCAGCTGCTTTACGGAATGCTTTCGTCCATCGTACTTTCCTTGGGTTTCGCTTCATTTTGAATGCCTTGTGACATTTGGCACGACAAAATCGGAAGACCTGACAACCGCAAAGAGCACACAGTCATCGGTTAAGTTAAATGATTACCATACAATTTGCAACGCCTAAGCCTAGGCCTATACGCCAGTCTGCACGCAAATAAACAAAGAAATTTATAGAAACTTCAATGTCTCCAGGTGGAAAAATATGTCCTGAACATCATCACTTAAATTGATGCTTAAAATTTAAGTGCGGCAAAGCATTTAATGTTCGTTTACTGCGTGTCTGGCACTGCTATAATATTTGTAGGCCTAGACAGGCAAATCAGTGAATTGGATTCTGCTTTCTGCAAAACTGCAGGTAATCAAATTTGTCAGCAAAACTGAATTGTGTTTTCATCCTATCCTTGCCATTAATGCTTAGAGAAATTGTATCGCAATTGAAACGAAGTGAATATTCCTCCGGTAACCGGAATAGTTGTCGCTCGTGCTATTCGTCCGGTAATTGTTCTGCGCACGCACCTAACAAAAAACAACACGGCGCCAATTTCCCCAATCATTTATTCAGCATGACGGACGAGAACGTGAAACGGAGATGTTGTGCGGCAGAGCCACTTTGGTGGAATTGCTGTTGATGACAACTTTAGTCCTTTCAAGATTGAAACTTGCAGTCAGTAACACAGAGAATGATAAATATGCAGCCAGTGGCATTTTACACCAACCCTGTTGGGCAGAGTGACACCATCGTTACTATTACGGTACTGGAAAGTTCGTTTTCGCATGACGAAGATCATGCCAGGAGGTGCTGCTCCAAGCGTACGCTATTCCAAAATCCGTGATTTTAAACAGCGTTTAGTATCAAATTCTTCAGACTTTCACGGTTTGCGCCAAGCCAACCACCAAATTACTATGAGCTCTGTGCTGAAGATTTTTGGCCTATGCAACTTACAAACTCTACAGTAGGAATTGATGGATTCTAGTCTGAGTGCTCGCATAGCAGTGAGACTCTTGAAATTGAAACAATTTGAGCGCTTTTGCGAACTCCAAAACTGATCCCCACGCGCCATCTGCGCATTCTCAAAGTGTACAACTCGGTTCTCTGGGCAAACAACACGGAATGGAAACTGGCATAACACCAATGGCTGTTGTCCGAAGTGTTATTTTTCGTTAGGCGTGTGTGCAGAACAATTACTGGACGAATAGCACGTTCAAGAAGTATTCCAGTTACCGGACGAATATCCACTTCGGAGAAGAAAAGTTACTTTGCCACGTAGGTAGGGTGACCAATTGGGCCACGAGAAATAAAAGGTCAAAATTCACATTCATCGACACTTTCCTTTTACTAAACATCTTTGCAGCTAATAACGTTTTAATAACGGAAGGTATAAATACCTCAATTCATCTCAAGACACGCAGTTTGAAACATCAGATCCCTGTTAAATATTTTAGCCCATTCTCAATCCATTTCAAAGTAGGATGACTCCAAAGAAGGTACTTATGCATCTTCGCATATGTCAATTCACCGTTGAATTTTGTAATAATCACTGATTTTAACGTGGGAAGTATGAAGCTGCTTGCGCTCGTTGGTCTACTGCATAATATTAGTCAAATTGAAAACACGTTCAACTGAAGCATTTGATGAAAATGTTGATAGGCATGCACCCCATTACTCATGGTCGATGCTAATTTCTTTGAATTCCGGCTCATCCTTCGCATAAAGAAAGTTCTGCCGAGCAACAAGAAATTGCAGATCATCCTTTGTTGATGTTGACACCCAGTAACTTAGCAGTTTGAGTAACTTGCAAGAAAGGCATTGGCCTGAAAAAGTTGGACCACTGGGTGAGCTTCATTACTTTGCCCTTTCCAGCCCATTGCACATTACTCAGCCACACTTGAAACTTGACAATCGTATTATAAAATAAATGATTATCAAGTGAAACAGAAATAGTTATAATTTGCTTAGCATTTGTTGAAAAAAGGTTCTGCCACAAAGAAAAAGGTTGCAAAATGTTGGTGTTAGAAAAAAGGCTAAACCTCTTAAAAAGGTCAGGTGGTCACCCTGACTGGAATTTATGTACTGCGCGGCGGAGATCTCCGCCGCGCAAGTTTGGCCTGCTGAATCTGCAGCCGCGCAGATTCTGAAAATGGAGCTCACCTACAGACATTTTCATCTGAGAAACACTCTCTGTCCGCGCAATTCTTACTGTAACTCTGTTATTCAAGCTGATAACCGTGGCTGGACCGCGCATTTTGGTGACATCAACGAGAGACCAAACGCGCAAAATATTTCAGAAAATTTTTCTCCGCCGCGCAAAATACAAAGATTCCAGTCTGGGTGGTCACCCTACACATA
>OFHS01002218.1:0-22374 GCA_900245855.1 Calvadosia cruxmelitensis
ACAGTCTCGGTATTCAATAGCTTTTGTTACAGGAGATTAAGTCTCAAGTGAAAGATTGATCCGGCTTTTGATTTTGGCTTACCTTCTGCTTCGTATTCTCTTCTCTTCTCAATGCTATCTTGACATATATAGGTAGTTGCTTGATCTATTTGCTTTGTGCGTTCCATGATGGACAACAGGGAATTGACTGTATAGTCATCTGCTTCAAATTTGGGTAGTTCTGGGTCTTGTAGAGTGTCTTTAAGCCATGGAATGACCTGCCAAAGACAATAGAGTTATGGAAACATCGTCGCAAAAGAATAAATCCAGCCTTCCCCGCGCGAAGCCAGCCCCGAAATTCCGCGCCGCGCATTTAACAAAAATCCGCACAATATCGCCAATAAATTGAATTAGTGGGTGTAAATTAAGTCACCATAGAGCAAAAATACGCGCAATCGTAGGAGCAGAAATGTTGCGTTCCCCGCGCAAAAGTAAAACTTTACATACTGGCCCCCACCCCATTAGGGAAGATTGAATTGGTATTTTTCAGGAGATTACAGGAGGTGAAATCAGATGCTATATATGCACGTTTCAAGAAGTGCTTACTAACTTTATAAAATCAATGAGCTCCTTGCGGGAAAGGCAGCTCCCGTGTTAGGGAAAATCCTGGCAGGCTCACCTCTGAAAAGTCAAAGTTGGTAGTACACCCCAGACTGCAGAGCGTGGCAAGTGTGCACCCGAGATCTTTCGACTTCTAGAATTTTACGCACTTGAGATTTAGCTGCACAACAAAAAATAGTGTGTGTTGCTCTTCATTTTCGATGTGTACACAGAAATTCTTTAAAAAAAAACAGCTGCCAAGATGCATTTTAGCTGAAATTTTGTTCATTGGTGCACCTAAAGTGTGCACTTCAATATCTTTTCCAGCATTTTGTGCACTTGCACCCGAATATTTTAGCCTCTGTGCACCCGAGATCTCGGCGAGATGTGCCATACTCTGCAGTCTGGAGTACACCTAATGGACTAGGCCTAACAGACTAATAGTTTAGATTTACCAAAATTTAGTGTCAGCTATTGCTACATAGTTCAATTTACTTATCAACCTATATTGAACAATGTACTCTTTCATCTTTCTGTCTTTACCTTTTCCGCAAGCGGCACTGTTATATCCTTGACGTTCGCCATGATGGAATTTTCTGTTTATCTTTGGCGCCCTGCCTCATTTTCGCATGGCATCAAAAAGCACATGAGGTTTTAACATGGCGGACAAGAAGCCGAATCCTTGTCTGGATGATTAGATTCTGTTTGTTATTAACCACCAACCTGCCTGCTTGAGTCCTACGCGTCGAGGAAGTTCCATTTTATAGAGGTTGGATCTGAAATACCTACTGATGGCATTAATTTCGTGGATAGTTGCTAGGAATAACTGAGAGAAGGCCTACCAAACTTACATTTCCTGGTAAGATATGCTGTGCAGTGTGTAGGCCCCAGACTGCAGAGCGTGGCAAGGGTGCACCCGAGATCTTTTGAGTTCCAGAATTTTGTGCACTTGAGAATTAGCTGTACGACAAAATCAATATGTGCTGCTCTTCATTTTTAATGTGTACACAGAAATTCTTAATACCAAATAGCTGCCAAGATGCATTCTAACTGAAATTTTGTTCCTTGGTGCACCTAAAGTGTGCACTTCAGTATCTTTTCCAGCGTTTTGTGCACTTGCACCCGAATATTTTTGCCCCTATGCACCCGAGATCTCGGCGAGATGTGCCATGCTCTGCAGTCTGGTGTAGGCCTACAGCCCTACACTACTGCAGTGTGCAGTGGAACATTTCAAGGGCTCAGTTTCTAGTTTTCTACATAGGCTATTTGGAGCTGCCATATTTTTTTTCTAAGGTGGACTTCTCTTTACGCGCCATGGACCTTGGAAAATCAGGTAAAGCGTAATATTAGAATAATTAGGATAGAATTTTGTTATCAAAGTTTCGAATCGCGAAAATTTGTTATTGTGAATTGCGCGGTTTACCAGTAGTGGGTTGATTAATTTTCTTTTCTTGTTTCTAGAACTAGTGCTGTTTTGTAAATACTGTAGTTAATTAGAATTAAAAACTACTTTTCGTATTCTTAGTTCTATATTCTGAGGTTTGCATAAAATGGATAGCAAAAGAAGGCAAGTAATAAGTAATTGAAGGTGAACCGACCAGTAATTTTTTCAACAATTGATGCGTCAAGCCCACCTCTATTGGAATCGCTGCACAGTTTCAATGTAACAAAATGAAAAATATGAATTCATGTGAGTTATATTCAAACTGATAAATCAAAATTACAATAAAAATTACTCAAAAGTAGTGATTACCAGGGCCTAGTCATCTGTTGCTAAAGTTCTACTACTTAACCTTGTTCAGGACACTTGACGTGTGACAAGCAATCCGATCGCATTACATTTACCCGCAAGTCTGCTGACATGATCAAGATTGTTCTTGATCTCCGGAATTGCATGCTGTTTTCTTTTGTAGAGAGCCAAAATTCCTCCAAGAAGAGCGTGTGGCAGGATATAAGTGATGAGTTTCGTCATGCTTGCAATGGTTAGTAGGATATTGGTTGAATTAACTAAAGTTAGACTTGTCACTCTGTGGAAGATTGTATGGTTTACACTGACACTCTAGGCCTACAAGGCAACTCATGATCGTTCGTAAAAGGCAAGGCAGGTTGTATTAGAAAGACTGGTACATAACGTCATATCAAGACTCACTCGCTGATATAAAAGGAGATTATTTGTGCAGACTAACGAGGGTGCATTAAGCTCAATGGTGGAGCAATAGGAGTCGCCTAAATGTAGAGATAAGTGCAAGCGGTAGCAACGACAGTCAAACTCAAACTGACGAGACTGGTTTTATCAACATCAATAAAAGCCCAACTGAAGACGCTTAGGTCTATGACGCGGCCTCCTAATGGTGCTGCCTCTAGATGATATGTATGTAAATGTATCAATCCTCAATACAGGTTGTTGGGGTTGGATTACATTACCAAAATTTGTGTTTGATTTGTTGCTTTAGGCTTGGATCTTGGAGAGCTGGTGTATGACACTGGGTAAGTCATCTACACCATTTCGGTATAGGTCTTTGGCCTTGTTGATTTCGGACTGTGACTGTTGTGTTGAACTTGCGGAATTGCGATGAAGTATGCCGTAAAAGACTGACTTGTTTTCTATTTGCTTGATAAGAATCTTGGTATATCGTTAACAAATGAGCCTGTGTTGTGTGTAGCCTTTGTTTCATGCAGATATAACTAACTGCGCCATCAGTTTACCCTAAAGGTGTACAAACAATGTTGATGGCGTGATCATTTGATTATTGAACTTACTTCTTGAAGTTTGAACAAGAAACCTACGCATTTTCATCTGAGTCGTAATACTGGAGAACATTTTAAAGCCTTATTTAGATTTTGTTTGAAGTAGTTATGTAGGCCAACTAGCTAAATCAAGGTGCCCATTCTGCAACAACAATTTTATCAAATTGGCTGAAATCATAGCTGAGCTTTTTGAGATGTGATGAATGTGACAGCTGTATTATCTCACTGTTGTAGTGTTGTGTGATACTTTCTGTTTGAAGGCGCTTCGGCTTGTTTGATGCCATGTCAGCCATTGAAATTATGGACCCGAAGATGGATGCAGGCATGGTGTGCAAGAAAAACCGCGAAGTGTTACAACTAAAAGATGCCGTTGGGGTATGCTATATGCTAGTACCGTTTGATATGGTTACAGCCCAATTTATCTTAGAAACACCTGTTTTAAATGACCACCTGTGTTAATAGACTACCTGCATCAAAAATTATCATTTCATTGGTTCCTTGAGTGTTACTACTTGACAATTTTAAGGAATGAACGTTATGACTGTAAAATTACATCCTTGACAACACAGATTTATAATTTGTGTGAGTAAACGGGCTAAAACGTACAATGGTGGAATAACAATCATAACGTTATATTGCAGCAGTGATACATAGTAATTAGGATCTAATGAGTTCCGAAATTAATGGAGAAAGCAAGCCTATATAAAACCTGTGTCATCTTTGATTATCTTGGTCATTTTATAATAGTATCTTGTGACACTGTTCTCTTGCTTTCTGCAGACTGGGAAACTGAAAGTGAAAGATTTCACAGTTGCCGAGCGTATTGGCATCATGGATGAACTGTTATCTTGCTTTGTAAGTATAGGAGACGGATGGAGGCTTTTGCTTTCCATATACAGTCAAACCTGTATTAGCGGCCACTTCTATAGAGCAGCCACCTGTGTATAAAGGCCACTCTTCATAACCCCAAAATGGCAAATTCTATAGAATTTAACCTGGACAGAAAGGCCACCTGTCTATAAAGGTCGTTTTCCTCAGGTCCCAGAGGTGACCGTTATAGGCAGGTTTCACTGTAATTATATTGGCACTTTTCATAAGTTTTTTTCTTCAAATTCACAAATTTTTTTTTCAAATTGTGCTTCTCATTTTTTCATAGTTTTTGTCGTATCACACAAACGACGAGGGACTCTGTGTAATAACACATTGCGTTCTGTCTATCCAGGAGCATTTGATATATTTAAACATATCAAATCAATTTATAGATACAGTAATTATGCAGAATATGTTACAAGACAATAGTGTATGCAACACTAATTTACATATTGATTGACAAGAGAATAGTAACGAGAGGAAATAATCTCTTACAGAATACTTTATTCAAACTAAATACAGAAACGAGGCTAAAAGGTTCATTTATTACTAACGCGGATGCGAGGCTAACACGAATATGAGATGTGAGGTTTAGATTATGTAATGCAACAGTGTCACATATTTTTGAATTCATAATTTGACACATGTTAGTGGTCGTTCAAGATAGGTTTCGCTGTGTACCAAATTAGGAGTCTCACCATTTAATGATGATGGCATCTTGTTTTATTGTTTTAGGTTACTTGGTTAGATGGTCATTCTCTCGTTCAGACGGTCTATACGTGCCTCTATGTTCACGATCCTCTTCTGCTAGAAGATTCCGTTCTCAAGGTACCGATAAACGTCTCTTTAATGAATTGTGTTAGCAGGACAGTATGTGCTAATGCTGAATCGGAAGGAGCTGGCAATTTTTCAACATGTTGAATTTTCGGGAGTAATCGGGAGCACACCGGCGGTGCAGTCCGTTGCGGCGCTCCCAATTCAAATGGAAACCAGGCTTTAAAAAGTCGAACCATACGCTGCTATACAGAAAAATGTATTGCTCAAGTCGTGGTATTGGTACTGCGTTGAACGGCCAGTATTCTTAAGAGAGCTCCCTCGAATAGATCAATAGACCTATAACACATTATGCTTAGTTGTTATCACATATTTCATTGTGTTACAAGTTTTTGTAGCATTTTTACATATTATCTCAGCATGGTAGGTACATGACGAGATAATATGTCATGTCCGGTATAACTTAAAAATGCCCATCGGATGTCATATTGCCGTGGCGTGCTTCTGAAGGTTTCGTGGATTTGTTAGTAGATTTCTAAAGTGATCAAAATGATTGGTTGATTGTTGTGAGTACTCTGTTTGTTTGTTTGTTTGTTTGCTCAAGCTTTTGTTGCATTCCTGTCAATCCACAGGCATACTGTCTTGCCATACTCAAATTGGTCGAATGTCTGCGTAGTATTATAGAGAGAGCAAAAGTCTTCGAGGAGGTGAGAATTTTCAACTTTTATTAATTTTCTTGTCAAATCTAACTATTTTTATCAAGTAAGATGCCGTACTCTCAGCTTTGAATTGTGCTGGTTCTGCGTTTCTGAAAAAATTACTGTTCTTGCCTTTACAGTGTTGTTTTTTTCTTTATCAGGAAGACTTTCAAACAGCATCTTCCAGTTCTTTTCTCTTTATCCGTGACTTACAAGATGCCAAACTCTCAGGTCGCTATGAAATTTCAGTTGTCTATAATTATGTGTTTTAATGAGTATGCTGTGGTATGATTTCTCATTATATCACATCATATTACTCAGGATATCTTAATTGCTTTATTGCCAGCATCAAATGAAGTGCTGTGAATTTCCTCTTGGATATAAGTGGGCAATATTACTGGAATAGCACATCTATAGGCTGGTTATTTTATCAGCCAATGAAACACACAATGGTGCTTGTTTGATCCATACTTGCTTATCGTAGTGCTGTTTTAATTTGTTACAGGCATGATGAAGGAAGTGGAGGACGAAACAAGCAAACAAATCAAGGTGACCATTATGAAAACAAACCTTGATTGTTGTATGCCATTGCAGCTAGCCCAGATGACATTACGTTGTCAATATCTGCAGACAAACAAGACAACTAGTTGTGTCATTAATGATGCAATGTAATTGATTTTGTTGGTTTGACGTCATTCAGGTATTAACCAATCAGCCAGAAAGTGAAAACGAGGTAGGACGAACTGCTTTTGACTGGAACGCCTTCTTTCTCGTTCAAAATCATATTTTCTGCCAACCTGTACAACTGTGTGATACTGATGTTGGTCTGTGTGTATTTGACAGGTGAAACTTCTTCATGCCGTTCGGACACGACTGAAGCTGCTAAGATCATTCTATGCGGCCGTCTCAAGCCTATCAAAGCCCGAGGTGACAATTTATTACTTATTGAATTACATGATTAGATAAACAGTTGTTTTCATGAACAAGTATGAACAATGACATGTCCTTTTCATTTTACCAGGGCTGTAAAGTAACTAGTTACTTGAAAAGTTACTTTTTGGGGGTAACTTTTTGAAGTAACTAATTACTTTTCACTGAAAGCATCTTTTAGTTGTAACTAGATACAATTTTTCAAAGTAACTAGTAACTTTTCAAAATGACATTTATTTATAGTTAGTTACTTCTCATTTCTACACTTTAGTTGATTATGGGTACCTTTAAGAAATACATTCAGCTTCCAAGAATTCATGTATGCCTAAAAATTCATTGCAGACGGTAAATTGCAATTCTTTTAAAATACACCTGTAGCTGATACGTTATTTTATTATGTTAGCATCGATGAAAGTGACTTCGAAAGTAACTGTAACTAGTAACTTTTGAAAGTTACTTTCAAATAATAATAACTTTGAAGAGCAACTTTTCATTTTCGAAAGAAAGTAACTCTAACTGTAAACTAGCTACTTTTAAAAGGTAGCCATTTGGTGGACATTTTACCTGTATTATTCCCCTTCCGAATTCTCTACCAGTGACGTGTGTTTCTGCAGAGACCTTCCAACTTAGGTCGCGTCAAATCATAGTTACAATCGATTGATTGAACATGTGTTTGTAAAATATATTGATGCAACTGGAAATCAGATTCCTCTAAGTTTGTCCATGTCAAATTGTATACTTTGTCTTTGTCAAATAGACCAAAACAATCAGTAGATTTTTATGTTATTAAATGATGGCATTATTTTGTTATTTTAGTGCAGTGAAGTTGAGAAAGCAAAAGAGTCCTTGAGCACAGCCCTTGGCTTAGTTGACTCTGTTGAATCAACCCTGGACCTTGGTGCTCTGCCTCATTCCGACCGCTCAGACAATGAGGGTGGGTAGAAGCCACACAAGTAGCGAGTAAGACCACAGAACTGCATGTACAGTTTCAGAACTGAGAGAGAATGCAAATAGATTTCTTAGATTTTGGTGAAATGCGACACTGATCGATTGTTCTGGGTCATTGTCCCGGACTGGGCTGGGTTAAACTAATTACTTTTGTAACTGGTGGACCGACGAATAAAACTGAACACAACAACTTCACCGAAGCAAGTCTAACATTTCTGGCATTAGCCAATTGTATTTCAAACTAATAATCATACGTATAGAAAACAATAATAGCAATCCAAAGATTTGTTGACTAGCAACGGTCGCAGCTTACATTGACTGAATTACTGGGCATGATGACACATAAAACAGGTGAGATAATTACGTAAGCATAACGGTGATCAAATTACAGCATAATTATTCAATTCTAAGTGTTCATATAACGCGACTGTTCGATATAACAGGAATCAATACAGTTTAGATTATTTCTTTATTTCGAGTGGAACAACTGGTTACTTAAAAAGCTACTTCTTCTAGTAAATTTACAATTCTCCTAGATGAACATTACAAACGCTGTTGCTCATCGATGAAAATAGGGCAAGTGTGAGTCTTGGGCTTAAAACTAAAAGTAAATTGTTGCATGCCAAGGGTATTCTAAAAGCTTTAATTTTGAATTAGCAACTGTGTCTCTATTTGAGCAACAGACCAAATGAATAACATGCCCTGAAATTAGACTTTAATCTGTATTTAAATTGTGTTTTGTTTTTAGTTTGGAAGTGCTGCTTTTTGAATGAAACTTTCAACAAAATTATACATGAAATATCCTGCCTTTTTTCTCATTTAGATCTCTGTTGATTTTCAGGAAGTAATGCTCGTAAAATCCTGAACTTCACTGTACAGCGGAATTTTACATTGCGTCTCCATCTCTTTTCTTTCACAGCGTTATTATCGATTGGGTTTGATCCGCTTGTCAACCAACGCCTGTTACCGCCGTCTTTTCCGCGACAGGTTTCACTCTTCACTCGACAAGCTGTAAGCTGTATCGTACTTATTTTCACTCTTTTTTCAACCCACTATATTGCGCAGTGATATTTACATATAATGGTGTGATTTGTTTTATTGCACAGGCTGTCAGCTACTTTCGTCTTGCTCTTAAACGGCTGCAACACGTTTGTCTTGTAACTCAATGCAATAACGTTCACCATATTCTGGTATGCGTCTTCACTGTACTCTACTGTTACCATTTCGTTACCGTGTAATGCACGTGGAAAAGGTCATAATGCTACTACATGTTGTCATGGTGACTAATTTTGGTTGTTTTTTTATAGGAATTTGTATGTGAATTTAGTCGTCGCATCCCATGCGTGTTATCCCGATCCATTCTGCAGGTTGGTTGGCTGGTCAGTAGCGTGTTTCAGTTGCTTTTGAACTTTCGTCTTTTTTCATTTCGTATCATTGCCTTTGTTTTCAGTTTCTTGTGTGGCACAATTCTCGTGTATTTGGCAAACTTCACTTGCCAGACATGCTACGAGAGACAATCAAATCATTCAATTCGCCACCCATCTTGGCAGACATGTACGCTAAATTGTCTTATTTGTCAATGACTTTCAAGCAGCAATGTTGTCAAATGATCGATCTGTTGTGCCAATGAATTTTATCTTCTTATTATTCCAGGTCCCCATTGGCCAACAGTCCCGTTGCCAAAGACCTTGCCAATGCGTTCCTCGCGAGGGCAGCTAGAGTAAGAAGGATGTTTGTATTCGATGGTCTTTTACAATTAGGAGATGTGGGCACACACTCGCTCAGCCCCCACACCATATGCGTTGTCTTCGTATATTCAGAATCCATTAATGACAAGAGTTAGGACATCTTTTGAGTCTCAATTGGATCTTGCAGGCTCCTGGTTGACTCCGTTGATTTCTTTCTCAACTGTTGTAAATAGAGGGCTCTCTGTGTGTTGTCTGATGTCTTAACCTTTGTGTATATTTACCAGACAATGACGGGGCTTCTTCATGCCTACGGTCACAACCGGGCAAGACAGAGAGAGCGACTCGGGGATCTACTGAAAGACCTCGACAGACTACAAGAGGAGGTTTGTTGCAGTGCCTGCCCTCTGACTGTTAAATCGTTGACCTTACTACATCTGTTTGGCAGACCAGTGTAGGCCTATGTCGAGTACAAAATTGATCTGTCTTTAGGCTGACAGTACCGACAGCGATCTCAATGGCATTCTAACACCTCTTGACCCCAAGGTAAGATTGGTTTTAATTACCATTATGGTGATTGTTGCTGTACAATTAAACCTGTCTATAATGGTCACCTTTGAGTTTTGAGGGAAATGACCTTTATAGACAGGTGGCCTTTCTGTCCAGGTTGATTTCTATAGAATGTGTCGTAGATGTGGTTTCCAAGGTTCTTCATTTCTTAATGTTTTTGTTTGATTTGATTTGATTTCATATATTTTGTATGATGTTTGTTGTTGTTCCTGTAAATTGGAGCTATTGTCTTTGAAATGGCCTGTTTCTTTTTCAGCGTCAACATTTAGCCTGCTTTGGCTCCTGGGTTCTCTATCATTCTCTCTCTGTTTTGACGCAATACATCCTGTTGGGATTTGAACTAGAGCTCTTCAGCCCGCACGAATTCCACTACGTTTACTGGTACGAGTGGATCACACCATTGTCCCGTGGGTGTGTTACCATAGTGACAACTTTGACGTGTTTTGCCATTTCCCTTTTGTCTCTGAAGGTACCTTGACTATCTCTTTGGTTGGTCAATTAGTTGTTTATCACGCGCTGATTGGTTGCTGACCGTACAAGAGCAACACGTTGGTGAGCGATTGATTTGTCACTTGGCTGATAGTGATGGTATCGCTTGTGAAATATGTTTGCGTAGTTGATAAGACCTCGATGAAAAGCCTTGATTGGCCTTTTGAAAGCAACGAAGCTGACTGCTTTGTCATCCTTTTAGATAAGCGGTGTGGCAAGAAGGACAAGCGGAAAAAGAAAGGTAAAACGCCTGTCGGTCTTTTAATTGATTGATAGTAGATATAATTCAAGACATATAAACAGAGAAATACAACATTTAGTGGACATCTACAAGCGAGATACATGTTTGAGATTATGACTAGGGTAATTGTTTCTGTTTCTTGATGCCTGTGATACAATTATGTCTGTCTGTCTGTCTGTCTGTCTGTCTGTCTGTCCTCTTTGTTTGTTTGTTTGTTTGTTTGTTTGTTTGTTTGTTTGTTTTTTGTTTATTTTAAGCCTTTCGGTGCTTTGATCTGGCAGCAAGTGTATTCATTTCTTTACAGATGCCCCCTTTCATGTCTATAATGGTGCCTTCTTTTGACTGAATGTTCCCATTTCCGATCTGCAGAGTACATCACAGCCTATCAGGAGTCCCGAAAGGAGCACAGTGCTTGTCGGGCGTTATACGACGGCATGAAATGCATGGCGCTTGGTCTCATCAAAGTAAGTGATCACGTGGCATCTTACTAAATGACCTGTTACCATGGGCACAATATGCAAATGAGCGTCCCATATTGTCACTTCCTTCTTGTCGTTAGGTATATGAGGGTTTTGAGAAGGAGAGTCGCATCAAGAAACCGCGTTCTGAAATCGATAACGAGCAGGTGAGTCATTATGTTGTTCATTGTTGATATGGTCCCCTCTGTCCAACGCCATCGATTGAGATTTGAAGTGACATCATATCCTGTATGGAAGTCGGTTGGTTATAATGAGAAAAGTTTCAATATTTCATGTCACTTTAAGAGACACTTTTCTTAGATGAAATGAACTGTAATTCTGTGAACTTTTTTAATGAAGTCAAAATCAGTCGAATAGAAGGATTTCTTTTCACAACTTTTTTGTTGTTTTCACAAGTTTTATTAATTCATAGTTACCATAGCATCGAGAAATTAAATCCTTAACAATATGTCATCATATACTATTTATAGACTTACAGACTTGGTATAATAAATCGCGTATTATATTAGTAATTGGTCGACTTTTGTTGCTCATGTTTAGGTCCGTTTTGAACATCGCTTCATGCCGTTTACATTTGTCGACACACCAGAACCCATTCCTTATCAACGCTACCTCACTCTCAAGACATCAACCGACAGGCAAAGCTGCACGGTACTGAATACCACGTCATGGTTGTCATGGTGACCATTGTTGTTAGTGTTTATTTAATGTTGTTGTTGCGGGATTGTGTTTGCAGTCGAGTGAGTGCTTTGACGGAGCCAAGTCTTTCTTCGAGCGGGCCATTTCTACCTTTCAGCACTTGGCCAAGCTCGATGTGGAGGTAAGCACTCCATTGGTTGTCATTCCTGTCACGTGATATATGAGATCACCTGGGGCCTTATTCATGGACCCGGACTAAGGCATAGTCCGGGCCTAAACCTCAACTCCCATATACAGATTTTAGTAATTTAGTCCAGACTCAATGCTTTGTCCCGGACTACGTTTTAGTCCCGGTCCATGAATAAGGCCACTGGTCTCATTCATGGACTGTGAATAGGACTTACTGGTACCCAGGACTAGATAATATCAAGATTTGTATATTGAACAGATTGGATGAAGTTAGTCCAAGGTTCGGGGCTTAATCTCTATTTAAGTCCTAGTCTAGTTCCATTATTTTATTTGATCCCTGATGTCCACAACCTGACTTTTGTGCCGTTCAGGGCGCGAAGCTGCTGAAAGTCGCCAAAACGAATTTCGTCGTCTCAAAACTTGCCTGTTCTGGTCACAAACGAGACTCAAAGGTAATTTTGCTAATCATCATTGTTTATGCTACGAATTTAATGAGTTTGTGTCAAATGCTGTTGAAGAGTTTACTGGAATAATTATGTTAATCATGTTAATTATGCTGATTATTTTTTCTTCCAGTGGACTAAATCATGCTGCAAATACTTCTGCATTATTTGAATGATAAATTATTAATTATAATTTCTGTTCGTTTATTCTTCATTCCTTTCTCTTGGCAGATGTTTCCCGAGTGGGATTTCAGCGTCCATCAGACTTTTCCAGTCGTCAAATTACTTTAGTCAAAAGACGATGAAAGCGAAAATAGCGACAGGAGCAGATTCAAAGAGAAATCTTGCCCCCTTTACCCCCTCCTCCAGTTTGAAAGAGGATACGGAATTATGTAGGAAAGGACTAGGTACTGTCTAGGATATACCGTTGTACTTATTACTTTTGAACAGAAGAAGTAGATTTTAATGTCAACGATTGCTTCTTTGTCTCTGCCGTATTGGTAACGCCTTTGTTTGACGTATTGCGTGTTTGACGTCGAGTGGTTTTAGCTCTCATACGTTTTACATGACGCCGTTGATCTGCACGTGTGTACTCGAACCAAGCTTTGACTTGTTCACTTGTCGACGCAACTTCACGTGCTATACGACGTCGTTTTGAATGCGATGGTCTTGCGTCACGTTCATAGTGACAGTGGAGCATCTCAAGTTGAAGTCGCGAATGGATGGTGAATTCGTTGGCCTTGCTTCGGTTTCTGCGTTTGCCTGTTATGTCAGATACAAACGTATAGTTATACATTGGGTATATTAATGCGAGAACAGCAGTCAACAATGTTGATGATTTCTGCGAGTTGGAGAAAGACACGGTAGCCTGCAAGTTAATTCAAACTGAAACGCTACACTCACATTTGCGTGAGTACGTACATTTGTTAGATTGATGGGCGCTATCAGTTGCCTTGAAAGTACACGATGGGGGGGGGGGCAATCATCCCCCCTTTTAGGTATTTTGTTTGGGATAGCTTTAGTGTCCGACTGTTGTACCATGGTTGGGTTTATCTTGAGGAACACTATTTCCGTACTTTAATTTAAAATGGTAATCAGGGGCCTTATTCATGGACCGGGACTAAAGAATAGTCAAGGACTAAATCAACCCACATATACATATTTTAGCAATTTAGTCCATACTCAATGTTCAGTCCCAGACTACGCTGTAGTCGCGGTCCATGAATAAGGCCCCAGGAGTCAGAATTACCAGTAACTTTCAGGAATAAGTGTTGCACCAAGAAATGATAATACCCGTCCAACCTAAGGATAACTCACGCTGCGATGTTCGGCGTCTTGTGCGACTATGACGATCATTTCGTGCATCAACCGCTAACTGATGAACTTCAGTTTCTTCAACTGCTTTAGGTAGGGATGGTTTGCTTCTATCGACTTCGTTGCGCCCTTTTAAACGAATGGACGTGAGACCTTCCATCGATTGCAATCTAATGCGTTGCAGTATAATGATGAAGTCTCCGTCATTCGAACGTATGAGGAGCACGCTGTGTCCATTCGATTGCAAAAACATTCGAATCAACTAATCGAATGCTTTGGCTTCGTCTTCGTAGAATCAATCGAAATAATAAAATATTTCCTTTGCGAGGTAGCTGATGCAACTCTCACTGGATGATTTAAAATGACGGAGAATCATACTACTGATACTGATATCGATACTGTCTGTGAATCAATTCCTTCAAACAACATCGTTGACTCGGAAGGACAGAAACAGTCAGAACAAGGCGCTGGACCATCTCAACATTCAGAGCAGCCAACTGTTGCTCCCGGCGGAGAGCACATTCCTCGTCTCAATTACGCCATTTCAAATCACGTTGCTGAAATGCTCACAATGGGTAAGTATAAATGGTGTTCAATGATCATAATTAAAACAAGACATGCTAATGAGCATTGGTTAATCTTGGAGATAAATTATGCTGTTGAGAATAATATGAAGATAATCATATACCAATCTTAAGCTATATAATTATACCAGACATATATCTAAAGAGACCATTTACAAGTGACTCCTTCAAAGTAAATACTACTGTCTACGCTATACAGCTATACAATTTACTTGTCTTGAAAGACCACCTGCGTTAAGAAAACACTTTTTATTGACCTCTTGGATGGTCTCCCAAGACAGGTTTATCTTTTTAAATTTGAAGTGCAGTTAAACCTGTATTAGCGGCCGCATCTATAGAGCAGCCATCTGTGTATAAAGGCCACTCTTCATAACCCAAAATGACACTTTCTATAGAAGTCAACCTCATCAGAAAGGCTACCTGTCTATAAAGGCATTTTTCTAAGGTCCCAAGGGTGACCGTTATAGACAGGTTTCACTGTATAGTAAATGGCGTCGATGCTGGTCTGTTGCTTAATCCCAAAGAGTTCAGATCCATTATCGGAATGGTTGAATATCCAATGAAATAGGCACAATATATGGATTGGATTAATCCGCTACATTTGATATGTCGGAGCCAGTAACCTCGATTCTGTCACAAGGAAGAAATGATACATCGGCGAATAATCGAGAGGACTGATACCACCATCAAAGCTTACTTATCCTGTTGAAATATTTATTACGATATCGGAGTCACACCGGATTAGGTCGGGAACCTTGGCACTTTATGCTGTTTGCTTCAAAACTAGGCTGATTTCATTTTTTTCTCACTTTCAGACCCGTCCTTATACCTCAGAAAGCAGAAACCACGGACTGTCTTTTGCAGCCAACAACTTCGGATCTTGGAGTATGCATTTCAAGAGAACAATTATCCTGGTCCCACCAGCCGAAGAATGATCGCGAATCAGACTGGTATCCCATTGGATCGCATTCGAGTGTGGTTTCAGAACAGAAGGGCCAAAGAGAAGAGGTTGATCGAAGACGAGCTGGCCATGACGCTCAGACAGAGAACGGTAAGATGCGCGACGATCCGTTTCACTCAAAAGCGTACATAAGGGCAGAGCAGGGCGAATATCTTATAGCGATAACTATATTTTATGGAGTTTTAGTTCTTAGAGTGTACGTGACCTAGGCTACCGAGTGTTTTTTACTTTTCCAAAGCCGGTGCATTTACAGTTGCGGAAGATGAATTCTGACCAATTTATCACAAACTTAAAAACAGATTGTAAAAGTTTATTAAAAGCCTGAAAATAAAATATTCTGCTTGTTGGAGATTGAAATTGATTAGAATAGTTACCAATAACGCTTTAGTGTCGACGTTAATTCGTTTATCTTTTGCTTGGCAGCCAAAAAGACCCGCTCCTCGTGACTCCCCCATGCGCGACGACGACCCTTCGCTAACGCTGGAAGCCATCATGGTTGGATCGAACGTCGCCGGTCAAAGCCAGACGGTTGGCGACGAAGACGATTCCAGCGAAAGAGCCATAGTGCAAGCCTTGCTGCGCGAAACCAAACAACAAACTCAATGGCAAACAGGTTAGATGGCTGATATTTCACCATTGGACTATACAGTGAAACCTGTCTATAATGGTCACCTTTGGAACCTGAGAAAAATGACCTTTATAGGCAGGTGGTCTTTCTGTCCAGGCTGATTTCTATAGAAAATCTCATTTGAGGGTTATGAAGAGTGGTCTTTATACACAGGTGGCTGCTCTATAGAAGTGGCCGCTAATACAGATTTGACCTGTGGATTTGACTGTAGTGCTAATCGATTGGTGAATCACTGTGATTACTGAAGTCGCTCAATGGAGTATTACAACAGATTCACCGATAGT
Source organism: Calvadosia cruxmelitensis (assembly GCA_900245855.1). NCBI lineage: Eukaryota > Metazoa > Cnidaria > Staurozoa > Stauromedusae > Kishinouyeidae > Calvadosia > Calvadosia cruxmelitensis. Next base: position 16,054 of record OFHS01002218.1, read on the forward strand.
TTACTTCATTCGGATCATAAAAATCAAATTGTTTTTCAGAAGTGATACTGTTAAGCCTCAGTTTTTTCCTTGCACAAATCCCTGCTGTAACAACAGCGGTCCAAATTTACATGATTAGCGTGTCTACCTGCGATGCGAGGTCACATTGAAGCAAGCCCTTGCGTGGTCGCCCAAGACAGGATTATAATTGTAAATGTCTAACGTATGTTGTTTAAATCCTGTTTTATCTCCTTTATATCGTGCATAAGATGCTATATCGATTGGGAATGGATTCCTTGACTTCGAGTGCTGTTTTGAAATACTGCACCCACCGAATATTGTTGTATGTGACATCCGACTGTACGCATAATTGTATAGGATTAAGGGAATATTCAAATAACCGAAAAACCTTTTACAATAAAAATTCAGAAGAAATGCAACTGGTTGCTTATTATCTAAAATATCATACAGTTCCATGTGACCGGATTTAATACGAATCGGATTCGCTTTAGGTGTCAAGAAGAGGATTATCGAAGTGGAAAATGGAAAACTGCTGGCAGTCAACAACAACAACAACAACAACAACAACAACAACAATGTTGCCAACAGTAACAACAACATTATTGTCAGCAACAGCAGCAGCATCAGTCACCATGGCAATGGCGAAAATTTCATCTGTTTGAAATTGTATCGAGGCCACGAGCAAGTTGTCAACATCGTGGAAGGAGATGGCAATTTTTCAATGTTTTGATTATTCCAGTACCTTGTAAATAACACTGATGATATTGCACAGTATATGTGTCATTGATTCCATGTGTTTTTTTTTGTAAACAAGCGATTACAAGCGACGCCTATACTTCTACAAGCCTCTATACAAGCTACTACTTGACGACAGATCTTTCACACGAGTTTCTGATGTACTGTATATTATTACAACACCAGACACGAAGAAAACCTCAGGCAAGATATTTCTTCCACAACAAAGGGATTCTTGCATTCGAGCTTAGTCTTCACTGAAACTCTTCACAAACAAACAGAACTGAGACATATCGGGACATTGTCAGCCTTTCGAAAGGAGCTCCATCGCCATTAGTGCAGCTTACATTAAACCATTTAAATTAGCTTCGTTAGAATTTTAAACTTTTTGCATTGTTCAATGTACATATTCTACGGTCAGCTTGTTTTACAGAAACTATCCCGGCCTACGTTCATACGCTTTTCCTATGTAATTATACAGAGCTCAATTGAAAACCATCCAATCGGTGATGTTGACCATCTGTCTAAAGATATTAAAATAAATATATATATAAATATTATTTTGCAATTATCCTTGTTAATGTTGTTTCCCGTGATCCACCGCTGCGTTGACTTTGGCCTCCGTCGGCCGAACGGTAGTCTCCTTGTGATGCTGCGGTCTTCCAAGTCCGACGTTTTTAATGTATTCAGCGAAATTGTCTGTCATTTTATAATCTAAAAGAGCAGGAAATAATTATAAATTATACCTTGCCGTTAACATTTACAATCAATGACCTAATCAGAGGCCTTATTCATGGACCGGTACTAAATCGTAGTCTAGGACTAAATCTGAAAGCCCATAATTTTGTAGATCATTTTGGTAATTTAGCCCAGACTACATGTTTAGTCCCGGACTACGCTTTAGTCCCGGTCCATGACTAAGGTCCCAGTAGAGCAACGTAATGAGAAAAATGCAACAATGTAGAAAACCTAGCAGCAACATGTACATAATGAAGACCAATTAGCCCTGAGGCACAGTGCTTGCTTGTTGGGGTGCTTTTTACTGGAAAGTTGTTCATAGGTAGGGGATTTGTGCGAAGGGAGAACTTTAGTTTATCTCCTGCTGTTCTGCATTGGCAAGCTTGATTAAGGAATAGCATTTTTGAACAATTTGTTTATATTTTGAGATTAAAGTTCTGTCATCCTGTGTAAAAGAAAACGTATTGGTAAACTAGTAAGATGGAAACTTTATTTTTCGAACAATACAGTATATAATACAGAGTTACGTCTACATTAAATAACATATTAAATAGACTAATCCTAAAAAATAAAAATAAACTACTTCACTCACCATCCAAAATGATCTTGCATTGATGAAACAAACCACTGCAACTCGCAGCTGCCCCAGCGCTTGGCATTTGACCAGTCACAGACGACGTAGCCGGCCTTGTCATACCAGGTCTCTTCTGACGCTTAACTCTAGCACGTCGATTCTGAAACCAAGTTGCAATCTTATCAACCGGCAATCCACTTATCTGTGATAATTTCAGTTTGTCTCGACTGGAGATATACGGTGTCTGTTTGTATTGAGACTCCAGAGCAGCGTATTGGTCAGGGGTTATTGTTGCTCGGCCTGAATGACCTAAATCACGAGAGAAATTGAATAAATAACATGGAATCTGTTCATTATTCAAATACAGTGACACCTCGTTAATATCACTATGATTTTTCGGTAAAAAAATCGTGATAATAAGCGGGTCGTGATATTACAGTAAGCGAGTTCACTTCACTTCACTTGTAGTCTGTGCGACCGTGGGGGCGCCACCGAAGATCCCTTGACCAGCTCTCTTCACTCCCGTCTATCATCCGCAATTCTCATTGCATTGTTCAGCTTCAGGCCAGTCCACTCTGTGATGTTGTCCTCCCATCTCTTNCTCTGCCTTCCTCGCCTTCTCCCTCCCTGTACTGTGCCTTGTAGGATCATCTTGGCAAGTCCTGATGATCGTGTGACGTGCCCATACCATTTCAATTTGCGTTGCTTTACTTTGGTCAAGAGGTCGTCATAGGGCCCGCTAACTTGACTGATCCTGTTCCTGACATCTTCATTTGTGATGTGATCTTTGTACGAGATGCAGAGCTGTCTGCGAAAGCATCTCATCTCAAAAGCCTGTATCCTTCTTTCAGTGTCTGCTGTTAGGGTCCATGATTCACAGGCGTACAGGAATATTGATATGACCAGGGAGCGCATCAGTCTGATCTTTGAGCTGAGCCTAATGTTCCTGTCCTTGCAGATGGTCTTGAGTTTCGTGAGCGCTGTGATGGTTTGGGCGATTCTGGAGAGTATCTCAGGTTTGGACCCTTCGTCGCTGACAATGGCTCCGAGATATTTGAAGTTATTGACAGTGGCCAGCCTCTCACCGCTCACGAATTAAAGTAGTATGCAAATATAAATTAAATACACTTATTCTGAAAATTATTCAACTTGGGAAAATGTGCCGCGGACGTTCTCAACGTTTCCACGCTGGATGGCTAGGCGGAATAGTTGATTTTGACAGAGCTTGGTTCTCAAAGTGAAGTGACAATTAAGCGGGTTGTGATATTAACCGAGGTGATAACAGGGTTACACTCTAAGGAGATACCATGTCATAAGCTTATGCTAGCTGTAATCTGAGTGAGATCAAATTTGCAAACGGTTGGACCTGGGTTGGACTAACCTTCTTTTTTTTAACTGAAAAATACATTTTATTTGCAATTGTTGCAAATACTAGATAAAAACTTCTTGATAAATCCCAAAATTCAAATAAATATTACGGTTCAAACAGGCCTATTATTACGACTATCAAAATTAATGACTACAATATTTACATTTATAAATCTTATAAGCTCATTTTTTATCCAAATAAACCGATATCATTACTGTCATAAGCTATGCTGGCTTATTTTGTACTATCCAGAGCTAAAATCACATTGAATTTATGGGATATTAATTTCATCTAATCCGATACGATTACAAACCTCCTTTGTTATGCCACCAAACTAAGACCTAAGTAGCATCCATTTAAAATACTAAAAAATCTTGCAACGGCTAAAACTATAGGGCTGCTGTATTGATTCTTGAATGTCCTAAGAACTGTTCCAACGTATATTCAATCATTTAAAATGTTCTTACTTAAAACTATTTTAAATTCAATTTCAAATCAAATTTTAAATTCGACTAACCAGTTATAACTGAGATCTTCGCTGACTCTACTTTTCTGAAGCCTTCTAGTTGTCTTTCGTAACTGATGTTGTTGTTGTTGCTCGGGATTGGGTAACGAGTAACCAATTCCTGGACCAGGCTCGCCAAATCGCCATCAGTTCTCATGTTGTTTATTATAATAAACTAAATTTTGTTCCTACAGCGTGCTTGCTCTTCTGCAATCGTTCTCTGTTGTTTCTTCCAGGCGGAGCATTCGATGGCGTTCGAATGTCGAACGTGACAATTTAGAACGACAGTTTAATTGTGAATGACAGCGCAGCTCGAATGTAATGGTGTACAGATTACAGACTACAGATCCAATGCAAAGATTCCTGATAGTACCATGTTTGTCTGTCTGGTCAAAGGCTTCGCTGTTTTGGATATTTTTGTGTTAACGCGTACGCTAAAGCACTTTTCGGATCAGTAGTATATAGTACGGAAACATGTGTTTTCTACAAATTCGACCCAGGGATTCAACAACGTCTACGATTGCACCCAAAGCCTCTTTGTTCAAGCATCAGCAACCATAGTGTTGACCTTTCACATTCTTTGCTGCGCTTTATGATTGTCACCCTCGTCCGAAATAGTCAGTGTGCGCTACTGAGGAACATTGATCACTTTTCGAGGTGACTTAAGACGTGACCGCTCCCTAGCGGGGGGCTCAATCAAGTCTCCCTAAAGTCGACTTCATACCTAATACCAAGCCTAATACATTTCAAAGAGCGTCGAACAATTTCCTTTATCTAGGTGTTACGGGGCGCAACTGTACTTTTGTTTGCCTAGATTAGGCCGATGATGATAGTGTCTCCCTTTCAATGCAAAGCAAGAGATGATTAACCCAGTTTGTTGGAATATTAATTACTGCACTTGAATAACAATATGGTACATCGCCAGCTAAGACCAAGCCAGTGCTTGTAAGTATTGTAGCATTTGACCTAGAAAGAGGTGGGACCTTATCCAATGGATACAAGACAAGGTAATTGGTATACCTATTCTTAGGTAAACACCTCAATCTGTTGTGTAGGGAAAGGAACAGAAGCAATTTGACCACAACAAAGAAATTACTCGATAAGTTTCAGCAGAAAGCCTTTGATGTATAATTCACAGAATATCCCACATGACGAATGACCTATTTCAAAGGAATGAATCGCGAGGAATGTGTTGCACCAATACCAGGTCGGCCGTGACGAACTGGCTTGTATGTGATGGAGAATTCTCCAAGGTAATGTCCAATCATTTCCGGCTGAAATATAAAGGACAAATTCATCAAATAGAAGTATGCAACAAGACTAAGAAAAATATGATGATGATGATGATGATACAGTGAAACCTGTCTATAACGGTCACTTTTGGGACCCGAGGAAAATGACCTTTATAGACAGGTGGCCTTGCTGTCCAGGTTGATTTCTATAGAAAGTATCATTTTTGCGGTTATGAAGACTGCCTTTTATACACAGGTGGCTGCTTTATAGAGGTGGCCGCTAATACAGGTTTGACTGTATGCATGAACTGCGAGAAGTGCACCAAGCACTCGTCAATCAAACTATACCTAAATGCCAAGGTGGTACTGTAAAGTATGCAAATTGTAGGTGTAGATAAACCGGTAAGTTGATGAGGCTGGATATGTAGTTGTGGGAGATATGACTGAGGATAGCCAACCCAACTAAAGACTCAAGAGTACAGATTGCAAGAGACTGTTACGAAATACAACACATAAATAGCGACTCATCAAGGTGCAGATTGGCGGCTCGAGTGCTAATGTAAATGTTTGATGAGACCGCTACAGTATTATTGCAAAGATGTAACATAGCTTGCTGTTTTTGAACTCTCCTAGTTACTTGTCATCATCAGTCAATACAATTTGTACATTATTTTATGCCCTAGTCTTTTGTCAGAATATTAAAACATCTGATCAGTGATCTCTTGTTCAATTAGTCCTGTTTGAAATAACTAAAACTACTGCTAATTATTAATAGCTCATGCTATAAGATATTGTTGCAATTAAACTATGTTATTTTATAATCATTCTAGGATTGTTTGGGATGGTGTATCATTAGAATATCAGCTACCATAAAGACCATAATAGCCACAATTAGGATCAGCGTCAATATGATAGGATGACATCGGAAAAATTTTCAGAGCAGCAGTCTTGCCTGCAAATTTCGAATTTTATAAGGCTGAAGCAGTTTTGTTTTGCTGCTTGAAGGTATGAACAACTTCCAGGAAACATCGTCTTTACGAAGTTCAATTTTAGTGTGCAAGTCACATCTATTTTTGGAATAATACTGTAATTAGCACATCAGATTGGCGCAGATTTATCACAGTGGTATTGGATCGCATCCAGCACTAAAATAGTAAACAAATTGAGG